>JAGDQP010037497.1:0-18597 GCA_022664845.1 Lepisma saccharinum | reverse complement strand
CAGTAGTGGATCTATGTTTGGGTCTGACGTGCGAATTGTTTGACATAAGGAACACAGTCCTTCCTTGGTGCCCGAAATTTGAGCTTCATAGACGCAAATACGGTTTTGTACAAAGAGCATGACGCTGAATTGTTCGGAAACTAATTTTTTAATAGTTCGTACATTTTAGCAATTGTTAATGAGTTAGATAAGTATTGCTGGCTTGTGTATTTGCGACAATTATGTGATTCCATTCTCGGAAACATGTTAATGTGTTTCACAATATCTGCACGTATTTCTTCGTCTTTCTTCTTCATTGTTTGCTGACGGCCTCCTCCTCTTCACCTTGAAGAACACCTTCTGGTTGTAATTTAATCTACATTGTTTTTACTTGCCTCTCTGCTATTCCTACAGTATTGAGGAACATGACACGGCATACACGTTGCTTAGTGCCAGTATTGTTTGGTAAAAAGTACATAAGGGTTCTTTGTTTCCTTTTATTTTCATGTGTATTTGTCACGGATTTTCTTGGAGGCTTTGAAATAACATGTTTGCTTAACCATTCTCGTTGACAACCCCCAGTTCCCACGTTATAATAAGCACTCATGATCTTATTTCTTTGATTATCAACTAAAGAATTGCATCCTTTAACCTGGCA
Source organism: Lepisma saccharinum (assembly GCA_022664845.1). Taxonomy (NCBI): domain Eukaryota; kingdom Metazoa; phylum Arthropoda; class Insecta; order Zygentoma; family Lepismatidae; genus Lepisma; species Lepisma saccharinum. The sequence goes on along the minus strand of JAGDQP010037497.1, from coordinate 17,960 downwards.
CAAGGTTGATTGACAACGGGGACGAATCTCTCTACGGGTCGGAATGGTTCTTTTACTTTTCTCACTAATGTATTCATAGCCAAGATTACGGTTTATTTTGACATTTTTTCTTTTTCCGACATAACCCTCTTCTTGACTGGGGTAACATCCTCCTTCGGAGATCCATCCACTAAAAAAAATTCAGTTTTTCCAATATTTGTTACCATGTTCTGTACATTATATGAGTTTTTGTGTGCAGAGCAGTCCAACATGAAATGTTCATAACAGATAAGTCCGAACACGTAACACATGCAGCGAACAGTAATTGAGCACAACTGGCAGACATTACGTTTTTCTTCTGAGCTACGACTTTCATTCGATAAAACAAAATCAGGATCTTTGTCTGAATCATCCAACGATACATCTGAAGAAGACTTGATAGTATTTCTTCATTGTCAATACTGACTGAACTTTGAACAAATTGTTTCTTAATTAAAAATAAAAAGGTATTCTTCACTTTCACTGCTGATCATGTCTTCCTCTATTTCAGTTATAACACCTTCATAATACACACGCTTAGGAGGCCACCACATTCTAACACTTAAACCACATTTAATTTTTTCTTCCCATGAGGAAGCAGTAAGTCTCTGCTGTTAACAACATTTACAGTTCCGTCCCTCCACATCACAAGCACGTCTTGTTTCTTCATGATTGACACGAAAAGCAACACGAATGGAACACAAGATTATTCTCTATTTACTTCCATGCGATAATGATGGTGTGTAAATTATTGTCCTTAACGTGAGATCAGTCTATGTACGATAATGATGAAATCTGTATTTACATGAAACTCTGTCACTAATTATTTTGTGAGATACAAAATACCTGAATAATACTAAAACAATTGAAATTTTGTAAGCATTGCTTATCAACAATGCAGAAAGAAAACATTAATATCAAATTAAATAAACATAATAAAATGAGAAAGATTAGTGTATTTATAACTTACTTTATTTACTTACGAAAATACGACCGCGGCATCTATTGTCCATCAAACTAAAATATGTGACGAATGTGAAAATCCTCTCTTAATAAGTTTCACGAAGAGGCGAATCTATATTCGCCTGTTCGTGAAATTCTGGTTTAGTTTTTTCAATATTCGCCAAAAAAAAAATCTATCAAATATCTCAAAAACTAAGCACACTTTGAATTTCATACTTCGTTCACTAATAGTGCACATGCTTCTAACAATTTTCGTGCCATAAAATCAAAAAGGGCATTTTTTTTTTTTCATATTCGCCGGTCCGGAATAAGCAAAATTTACTTTGGCCCACAGTTTTGAATGGAGATGATGAGTATGGAAATAATCGATTTGCCTTATAGTTCTTTAGCCACTTGAATTCCTCCAATATACTTTTTCCCCTCAGCAACAATCATCTGTACGGCTATGGGCAAAATTTATTTTTGTCGCGTGTCTATAACTGACTTATCTTATTTCAAAAATATGTGGATATTTATATTGTATGTATATTTATATATGATTAGCCCAAAGGAAAACTGGAAGGGCAATTTAAGGTAAATTAGAGAAAAATGAAGGAAAATACTTACAGCTTATATGTTACGTATTTCGTGCGAACAGTAGCACTTAGTCATGTGCTTTGTGAATACGTAAGCATACGCACTTCGCTGTCTTCTACACGTGACTAAGTGCTCCTTTTTTTTTCGCGAAATATCGTAGTGACTTGTATATATGTAAATATGTGTGTGCTCTAATATGTAACATATATAAGCTGTAAGTATTTTTCCTTATTTTTTTTTCATAAATTTACCTTATATCGATATATATATATCGTTACAGACATACGCACAATCACATAACACACTTTCGAGAAAAATATTGTCCTGATATGTAGCTACATGAGTACTATATTTGCAAAAATATTATTATTAAATTAGAAAAAAGCTTTTAATTTCAAAAATCTACAGAGTAGTATAGTTCCCTTGTTTTATCTCAGAGGGTGATATTTTTGTAGAGAATACTTTTGTCCACAGCTAGGTCTTTGTTCGTCGTTTGTTGAGTTGAAATCTAAAGAAGACTCATGGAAACTAATACGAGCGGGAGCATTGTAGCTGAAACGAGTGAAGTCTCCAACCTAAGAAATCTTCATACATCAGTTGCTTTTCTCTGTAGCCCTCAAGTTCAGTTTAGTAGTGAATTTATTTAAAAGTTTTCAGCCTCATGGCTTCGCATATTCGGCATCAATCGATACTATATGGTTAATGGTTTTTTTTTTTTTTTATTCATTGTGTAACATTTTCCACTTGTTATAGTATTTTAATCTCTCTCATCTTTTTCTCGACAGACAAAAAGGCGTGAGCAGTAAGTTCCAAGGTCCAGAATTGTTCCAGCGCCGTTGCTATGGTTCTTTGCATTCCGTGCAGCGACTGGAGTTGATGTACAAACTCGAGGCGCACCATGGCTGTGTCAATACTCTACATTTCAATTCCGCAGGAACTCGGTTAGCCAGCGGATCAGATGACTTAAGTGTGGTGATTTGGGATTGGGCCCTTGGAAAGATGCTCGTTACATATGACAGTGGCCATAGGAGCAATGTGTTTCAGGTGAGAACACTTCCTCAAGTCACGATAATCCTCTACCAAACATATTTGTATGGAATGGCTGAAAACAAGTGGCCATGTTTGTGTCGACGTGGGCACTCTTAGTTTTCCGCATTGTAAAATTAACCCATATTGCCTTAAAAAAATTAATCTTCATTTCTAAGAGAAAACTACTTTTCTTATCCATGTAATAAAAAATGTAGGGCTCCGATTCTACTTACAATCCGTTAATGGCATTTCAAACATATAAACATTAATATTTGCAGCAGAGTTTGGCAAGACTGACAGCTGGGGTGCTTAGGGCCGGGAACACTCACAGTATTTTCGTATTATGTGGAATAATGTTTATGCCAAGTTTGGTCTGATACCTCTTTAACTGTATGGAAGCAAATTGAAAAATTTGATTTTTAAAATTGGTTGGCAACTGACGTCTGGGGTACTTGCGGAAGGGGAAACCCACAGAACTTTTCTGTTGTGTCGAATAGTGTTTACGCCAAATTTGTGTTGGTACGTCTTAACATGATGGAAACAATTTAAAGAATTGAATTCTGTAAGAAAACAGGTTGACTAACAACTGGGTTGCTTGGGGACTGACACACCGATAATATTTTTTTATTATGTCGAGTAAACGTTTGTAACAATTCTGGTTCAGATAGGTTTAACGGAATGGAAGCAGTTTGAACAATTTACTTTTTTTTTAAAGTGTGTTGGCAAAACTGATCCACTGCACCTATCAAGATTGTTGTGGCGGCTCTGAGTTAGTCTAGTCAATACCTAACAAGCATTTCTCTACAGCCTGTAGTTCCTGAGATTTAATTTCTGGACGCGAACGGACGGACTGAGCGAGATTATAACGTTTCTTATTTATAGCCTGCTTGACTATCAATGGGACCTAAAAACTAGTATTTTGGGACGTACGAATTTCTGCTTACCGGAATTACTTTATAAAGTGAACATTAGTTTTATGGAAGTCCACACTAACTGTGTGGAAACGAATTGTAGCTGGAAATTTCCAAATGCTGCATGGTGATAGGTAGTATGGATATTGTTGTAGAAATATCCCAGAGACTCCACTTCATACTCTCCACTGTCGTTAAATGACGTTGAAGGTTCAAACCTATGTCCCCAGACAGTTGTACTTGGAAGATACGAAGAACGCGCTTCTGTAGTCATTCTCGTAGATTCAGTTACACCATCTAGAATCTACAATTTCAAATCGTTCACGAATCTTATCCGCTTCTGTTATCATGTTTTGTGAACAAGGGTTGTTGGCCAAATGAAAAAGTTTCGATCCTCTTCACCGTCACCTCCGACACGTAAATCATGTTGATAGAAAGGCAGCAGCTCTCCTGTGGAAACGTTTCGTCGAATTAAATGAGCCGGACCATGTGCATCTATATGATGTGATTTTTTCATGTCGCCTACCTCCTAGTTGTCCGTCACGTTAACGTATAACAACATCGCGGGTAAATAAAAGAGTTTGCGTCCTTTTTGGGGGGTCTAAAAGTTTCGCAAACACGATGCCTATCATGAATGCTTTGAAGGCACATGATAAAAATGGCTTCGGGACACTTCAGTAGTGTGTCGAGAACCGTGGCCAATTGTGTGCTGAATCTCAACGCACCGCAAAGTTATAGATCTTCATGACGCACGAAGTCCAATTGTTCTGATTAGGAGTCATGGTGCTCCTGATTCAAGTCACCGTGTGTAAAGACTATGAGGCACCAGATGGTAACAACCCCAGCCAGCTGAGAAGGAAGTTCAGGACAACCACCAACGATGCCCATCGCTACTGAACGTTCACGAAAGTTGTGGAAATGTCCTGCAGATATCGCCGGCGCCTCTTTGCGACATTTCCCTGCACAACGTTACAATCGGCTTTTTTAAACGCTACTCGCTTGCTTCACCGGAAACTGAACCGAGTCTTGTACCTGTTGGTGGTGGTTGTGTGGATGATACCGGATCTTCCAGGAGGTAAACTGTTGAATGCTGGCAACAGTTGTTGGTTCGATTGTTGTAGTGCTCTTTGTTTCTGACAAGCGTATCAGTAGCCGCAGGGCCCTGCCCGATATAAGTAACATTTCAATCCCTCCCCCTCCCGCAAGAAAAAAAGTAAACTTTCAGGTAACATAAATTCTGTCTAAAAAAAAGTTCCACAGCCCAAAACCGTGGTGAAATGGGTCATATAAGTGTCACCCTTGAACTCTTAGCCATTCTCCATGGATTTCAATGAACAGCGTACAGCTGTCATACAATTATCTCGTTTTTTTTTTTAAAGTGAAATAATACCCAGGCCAAGGTTACCCCATCGTGCCAACTCTCGGTGGAGTGGTTTTTTCATGATGCAACAAAACAGGTTCCTTTTAGGTGTAGAGATATTTTAAATCACACACACACATTGGAGGTCCAGTTCTTTAATATGTGTTCATTGTGTGACTGAATTGTTTGTTTGAATTATTTGATTTACGTAAGTAAAATGTTTGTTTTTGGTTCCAGGCGAAATTTCTTCCTCTGACAGGGGACACGCACATAGTTTCGTGTGCGAGAGATGGCCAGGTGAGATTGGCCGAACTCTCGTCGACAGGAGTTTGTCGTTGGACTCGTCGTTTAGCACAGCACCGAGGACCTGCCCATAAACTGGCAGTTCAACCCGAGCCACCGCATGTGTTTCTCAGTGCGGGAGAAGATGCTGTCGTTTTCAACATAGATGTCCGCGAGCCGAAACCAGAGAAGTAAGTGCTTGGCAGCGGTGAAATTAATTTAAAATGTGTCACTGAACCGCTGTAGCGTAGCATTCGGGAGGCCGTGGGTTCGATCCTAGCGGCCGACCATCCTGACAGGGTTTTTCCAGAGTTTACCCGGCACCTTTCAACTTAGGCCCTGGCCGACACTTTACTCAATCCTTTTCCCCTCCTCTGTCACGGCAGAGCCTTAGATGCCTAAAGTCCATAAATAAAATTAAAAAAGAATGTTCCATTGATAAGAAGAAGGCCCATTAAATTGAAGAGATTATCTATATATATAAAAATGAAAGTAACTATGTTTGTGCAGGCATCACGCCAAAAGGCTTAACAGATTGCAATGATTTTTCGCACATGATCAGATATTGACTCAACTTGAACTTAGGCATATTTTTATTAACCGGAAGTGGCTGTGTCGCTAACTAATTAATAAAAACAGTAATATCATTGTTATAGTAATGCAATAAATACATTGTTTCCATTTTCAAATTAGAACAACAATCAGAAATTAAATGTGGATAATTGTAAATAAAAATGTTTAGATTTAATGTTTTAAAGCATTGTAGTAGTATCTGCAGGAGTATTAGTAGTAGTTGTAGATCTTGTAGTAGTAGTAGGAGGAGGAGGAGAAGGATAAAGGTGTATTATCAAGAGTAGTTTGAGAAAATATTAAAACTGCGAAAGAAATCACTATCTTTGATTCAAAATGGACGCCCCAAAATAATTTTCCACAGCGTTCGAGCTACAGAAATGAAATTTGGTATGAAGGTGTACCCTTACGAGCAGGTTACAATAAATGGGGAAGACCTCCCCAAAGGGGGAGAGGGTATGGGGAGCGTATATGCATAGAGGGGCGCAGACCCCCGGAGAGTCTGGTTACGAAAAAAGGGCGCAGCCCCAACTTGAGTTAGTATTGGTGACTGTCCCGACAACTGTTGCCAACACATTCACCCCGCACCATCGGGCAGGTACTTTAGCTAGTATTAAATTATAGACGATTTAGCGCGAGGGGTTATTTTTAAATTCTATAGTAGCTGTACTTACGTTTTTGGCTGGGTCTTCTTTGCTGATGTGTCGTTTTAATTAAATAAGATGCGTTGTCAGCGCATTTCGCAGTATATTTTACTGCTTTATCAATGCATACAAACACTAGACACATACATTAACAAAGACTACCGGGCGGTCGTGGCTCAGTGCTAGAGCGTTGGCTTAGCATTCAGTAGGTCCTGGGATCGATCTTAGCGGCCGACCATACTGACTGATGTTTTCCCTCTGTTGCCTAAATCCTTAAAATAAATTCAGATTTAGTTTACTGAGACTAACTAGTGAGAAAAAGCGTCCTGCGTGGCCTGGTTGCTAGCGCGCTCGACTTCAGTGCGAGCGGTCCCGGATTCGATTCCCAGTGGGGTCTCTAAATTTCTATGTTGATCCAGCATCATGAGGACAACTGGGGAGCTACTTAAAGAAGTAGCGGACTGTGGTGAAGAATGTCAGATACATGGCTACGAAGAGGCTTAACGCGTAACCTTTTACTTGAACGTAATACAACCGTCTGACAGGCCAATGACCTTGAGAGGCTGTCGCGCCACCCAGTTTAGTTATTTAACTAGTGAGAAAGATGGGGAACAAAGTAGCGAAGGTAGACTAGTAAGCCATGAGAGTTATTTACAGAGCCAGGATAATTTTGAACATTGCGGAGTTGTCCAGTGAGTGAGTGACGTTATTACTCAACCTCAAGGATTTGTAAATACGGAAGGGAAGAAGAATAAGCGCCATATGTTCGCTTTATTTACATTTCTGAATGTTTGTTACTATCGGAATTTTGTATATTTTGTAATAAAAGTGCATCTTAATTTCTGTCGTGTAATGTATCAAGAAACGGGAGTCAGTATTTGTTAAGGATTCTTCTTTCTTATCTTATTAAGGGATGTACACAACAGATTGCTTTCACCGATCTTCAGTATCTTATTCAGCTTTTCATAAATACGTGAAGACTTTCGTAGTACTGCGTGCAAAACTCCAATAGTCATAAATATTCAGAAATATGAATAAACTGCATCTACAGGGTTCCCACTCACCTGGAAAAGTCAGGGAATTTGGTAGCTGATTGTTTGAAGTTCATTTAGCTCCAGCAGGCATTTAATGTTAGATCGTTTTTGAAATTCCTTGGAGGCTAATGTGCCAACCATGAAGCAATTTAAGAAAAGAATACAGTAAAATATTTTGCTGTAGCTTTATTTTCATGCAACTATGATCTTTATTTTCCCATGAAATTATGATATATATACAAAATGGGGTACCTGGAAAAGTCAGGGAATTTGATCTTGGCAAATGAGTGGGAACCCTGATATAACATAAAGAATTCAGTAACATGGCTGCTTATCCCTCTCTTACACATTAACAAGTTCTTGTTAGTAATGTCGCTTGGTAACATCGCTCACTTAGGATTCAGCAACTCTGCTATGTTCAAACTTATGGTGGCGTTGGAAGTAATCTTATTTCTCGATCTTCGCTATTTTCTGTCTTTATCTTTCTTGCTAATGCGTCTTCGTTAATTTGTAATGCTTATTTGTCTTGATAAAGCAGTAAATAAACTGGAAAACATGTTGATGGTGCGTGACACAGTACCGAAAGCAAATCCAGTAAGTATAATTATTTTGAAATGTACAGGGTTACGTAAAAAAATATTTCGAGAATATAATGATATTTAGTTTTTTTTTTTTATATAACTTTATATTTGTGGACTAGATACTCAGCTGTACCTAAGCCCTGGCGTGTCTTAGGAACTGCAAGTGACAAGCTCAGGTTATATTCCCGGAATACCTTTTACCGTGAAGCAGTGTACTTGTATACATGATGGTTATACATCAGGTAAAATTTTAAAAGGCTTGGAAGAGTTAAAGAAATGATTTTTACGTCGATAATTTTGATGATTTATAAAAATGTACCCCCCCTCACCCTTCTCTATCACGCATTTATCTACGTACTTGCTGCTATTCTCCTCTGATGTACTGCTGTCAATTTTGAGTCCAACTTGGATATAGGTGAACTTCTGTGGGAAGCCCTCTTTCCTTATTTCAATTTTACTTAGATCTTTTCACTAAATCACGAAAGAGGTGTACAATAAGGACGTGTTTCTATACATTCAGTCTTTGTTTCGGCTTTTAGTATTATATTTCAGTGATAACTTAAATAGAGAAGGCTTTAAAGTTACTGGAATTATCTGGTTTTGCGAGAAAATCAAAAGTAAGAAGTTCACTTATTCGTTATGTAATACTTTTTTCACCAAATATTCTACAGTGTATGTAGAAGGAAAGCATTGTGGTATTTACTGTACAATATTTGCTCTTCAAAGGAAATAGTTCATTGTCATGATTGCATGGGAGAGGTGAGATACTGATGTCAATACATGTGACATTTCGTGAAAATATATGCCATTGACGTGCTTTCTGTCTTTTTAGGTTAGTGGTTGTGAAAGAAGCGAACAAAAAGATCGCTTTGTATAGCATTCATGCAAACCCTCTGAATACCAATGAGTTCTGTGTGAGTGGACGAGATCACTACATTAGGATCTACGACAAGAGGAAGTGTTCGGAGAATTCGGCACCGTTGAAAAAATTCTGTCCACATCACTTGGTAACGTATTTACGTTTCTTGTACTTTTATTCAGTTATCTATTTATTCTCATAACAGTTTCATGTGTTTTCTTCAGGGGGAAGTAAGGCTTCCTAATTAATATCTAATCTTATATTCGGGATATTAAACTGGTTTTTGGGTTCAGATGAAGTTCAAACCTTCTGTTAGGTGACAGTTTCAGTACCCGCTCCATGACATCAAAATGACTGCTACACTATCAGTTGTCGGAGCATACACTTCTGAACCCCATGCTTTCTTTCACAGTATCGCGAATTGTGTAATGCAGCGTTGTGCAAACTGTGGTCCTCGAAATCTGTCCTTGTGGTCCTCTTGACTAGATTAAACGTCAGTTTAAAATAAAAAAATTAAGGAGGATTGTGTATCACTCAGAATCAGAAAGAATCATTTCGTCTAGACCAATAAGAGTACAATGACGAGTGAAAAGCTGGAGAATTGTAAGCTCGGTCTGAGAATAAGCGTGAACGACAGATCTTTTGTGCGTGAAGTGCGAAAAAATAGGTGATGCAAATTCTGTTCTGAAGCATAAATGGACTTAAAAAATGTTCTTGATATCCTTCAATTGTTTAAACCGAAACTAATATGTAGTTTCTTTCAGCTATTAACCCTAATATAAAATTAAGGGAATATTAATTAATACTGTTTGAAAAATATTAGTATACTGGTATTAATGCATAACAAAACTTTAAAAAAAAATATAAAAATTGCTTTCAAAGAGAGAACCTTCCAACTAATAAAATTAGTCGACACCTGAAAATAGTTTACAGAACGCTGGCGTAACGTGAAAGATTAAACTGTTCTTCCAACTCAGGAAATGTCACTCTTCTGCGTTTAGCACGCAAAGTTTCCTCCATTACAAGGAAAATATGTTCTGACATGGAAGGACGTCTCTTCCTGTATTCAACTCTCACAGTAACGTGATTATCACTGAAAACGAAAATTGCTGCCATCTGGCAGGCAAGGTCTGAACTTCATATCAACGAATAAACCGCTCAATATCTGGAATATAAAATTAGATATTAATTAGGGAACCTTAGTTTCTGACTTCCCATGTAAGTTATTTGTAGAAATTCTACCGAGCGGCCATAGCTAAGTTGGTAGATCGTTGACTTAGCAGTTCGAAGCTCTTGGAAAGGATCCCAGCGACCTCTCATCCTGCCTGTCACATCAGACAACTAGGCCTTGGCAGACTTCACATTCAGAATCCTACCTTTAAATAATAAATGCAAATTTTCCTGGCGAGGACCAAATTGTAAACTTACCTTCAACTTGGGTTTTCATCCATGCTAACTCCAAATCGAACAATGATGCTACGACTATAAATACTACTAGTTTTAATAATTTATATATCAGCTTCATTTAGTGTAAGGAAGGATAAAGAAAGTGTAAGATTTGATGAAGCCGTTCGAAAAGTTGGGCTTTATCCGAGATATGAAATGAAAAATGGCGATCATATCAGGAAACAAGGCAAGTACATACAATGTTGTCACAGCGTACTGCGAAGCGAAATTCAGTTACTTGATTCTGGAAGAAAGGGACTTTGATGAATAACTGTGTATGATTTTTTTTTTTAAAGAATGTGTGAAAATTTATGGGGATATTATATTTTTAATGTTAATGTGTAAAAAAAAATTAACAGTACTGATGAAAAAAAAATATTAAAATCTTTTGTTAGTTTATAATATTTTATTTGTTTTGTACAACCACGGTTTATTTAGCGACCCTATTACCAAATCACATGTCAGTACAAGGACCAGTGTATCGGAAATCGGGATGACTGACAAGAACCTTAATAGTAGTGTCACGCAGCACATTAGAGATGCGAAAAATAATTAATTTCCCACTTCTGGTCTCTCACATGAAATTGCTAATGTCAAGCTACTGTATAAAACAGGTCTCTGGTATAAGGAGCGAATGGTATGTGGAAGCATTTTTATTTATGAAATACAACGAACATGAAATTTAGACCAGGATATGTTAAATACACCGTAGTTTTATAATAAATCAAATACAATATATTAACACAGGTTTTAATTTTTGTTTACACATGTTACACAGATGTTAGTAATATAATTTTTAATAGTCACTGTTTTTATTATTATTATTATTAAGAGAATACTTCCAATACAGAGTAAGAGTATGATTATCTCCTTTCCACGCTATCCATTGATATGTTAACCTATCTACGTACTCAATATAATGATTGACCAAATGTATTCAATTTTCCGTTTTATGGTTGTTTTTACTGAAATAATGAGAATGTCTTCTATTTTAATGACCTATATACAAAGTAACCGAATGTTATATTTCAGCTCAATTATAGGCCCGGTACTCACGTAACATGTGCTGTCTTTAATTACAATGGAACTGAAATCCTAGGCTCGTACAATGATGAAGACATCTTTTTGTTTGACACGAGACATTCAGACGGAGCAGAGTTTATTCATCGTTATGAAGGACACAGAAATAATGCAACAGGTAAGGAAGCATCGGATCTTTTTCTTGGTTATTTTCCATGTAAGTCTCTCTCTTCATTTTTTAATCATATATTCAGATCGTTTCATTTGTTCTCTTATTACCGAAACTGAGATTGTGAAGACATGGTAGCCAAAATCCTACCTTATCTGACTCTTGGTTTTTACAAACACCTTGAATTAAAAGGTAATTTGTCTTCGCTCGGTTAGTTATACTCCGTCAGCCGATTACAAACCCAAACTACATTGAAATTTGAATATCAAGGTCAAAATGTAGGTTTACTTTTCATCTTCCGTTGACTATTTGCGGTAACTCAGCCCCCGTAGTCCAGTGCTTTGGACTAAGGAGGCACAGAAGACAACTGTATCCTAAACCAGTGAGGCCTAACCTACGGTTAGCGGGCCATATCCAACCTGGCACATATATTGCACTTGCGTTCCATGAACATGTCGAAAGATGTTTTGTTTACTATAAACATGTCTTATTTTATTTCTCCTCCTTAATCTGTACATAATTTGTAAACTTTCATTTTGACCTCTTGCTACTTTTACAAGCATTAATTGTGTGAAGGATTTTCTTACGTTTGCGATATTAGTGTTTAAACGGTTTAATTAAACGACACGTACGACTTGACAGAGGATGCTCTGGCCCACGAAGATCGTGCTAAATGTTAATGTGGCCTATGGGCAAAACAAGGTTGGGCATCGCTGTCTTAGAACAAAACTCACCTTGTAATTCTGCTCTCAGCGGGCGGACAAAGATATTTATAAAGTCTTTTTCCTGAGTTTCACTATGTGAATGCCGATATGGTACCTAGGCAAAGACCTTGGCATCTACCTTTCACTTCCGTTTCCCGCAAGAGTGATCACCTTCCGGCGTGTGTCATGCTTAGGCCATAATTGCCTATAAGGCCCATAACTTTTAATCTTGACTACGCATGTAAAGTTTCTGAGAGACACCGAGATTTATTTATTCTATGTAAGTTGAAAAGTGCAGCAACTAATTTTAGAATATGAATATGAATCTCCAATAGTGGCGTTGTTGGCAAAAGATCTGAGGAAAGTAGGGAAAGATTATGTTAAGACTTTTAGCGAGCATTTTTTCTGTGTATTTTAACATTCGTCATACACAGTGTTGGTGTAAAGGTAAGAGTTTAGAAATATTGGAAGAAGTTTTTCCGCGACCCTGCATTGTATGTTTTGTAGGTTTTTATGTGCAGCGGCAGTTCAAATTTTATTTTTATATAAAATGAGTTTTTTATTTTCAAAATAAGTATAATTTTCTCTTCCTAACAGATAAGTTAGTTCGCTAAGGGAATACGGGGATAAATTTAGTAGTCTACGTGAATATAAACTTGTAACACTGGCTTAGATGGTATTACTTCATAAAACATTTATTTCTCGTGTCTGTTTTTCCCCAGTGAAAGGAGTGAATTTCTATGGTCCCAAAAGTGAGTTCGTGATTTCTGGTTCAGATTGTGGAAATATTTTCTTCTGGGAAAAGGAGACGGAGGCTATAGTTCAGTGGATGCCAGGAGATGAAAATGGTGTGGTAAGTTGTTTCTTTTGTGTATTTGGGCTCCTCATTTTAACTACTGTGGTTTCAACAAATTGATTTCGTATGCGGTATCGTCGCTTTCAGAGCGTAAGTTGTATGGAAATCAGGAACACTTCGTTCTTCGGGCTTGAACGCGACGATGTAGCAGTAGCAAAAACAAATTGCGAATAGCCTACATAAAAAATAACTGTACGAAGGTAGTGCATGTATACTTTCATGCCGGGATGACACCTTCAACATAAGGCCTGGTCGACACCTAACTGAATCCTTTACCCTACCCTATCCCGGCCAGAGCATTAGATGCCTAAAGGCCATAAATAAAATTCAAATTTTTGCCCTTAGAAGCTCCGTGGTCGATTAGGACGCAAATCGCGACGTAATTAATAGTAGTTCTCTTTTGTAAATGTTATGTACATTTCAGGTATTACATACAAGTAGTTTCGTATTCATCCGATAATCCGAATTTAGTTACTTCTCAATTTTTTTTAATTCTTGTGCTGGCCACGATGATCGTGTCGTCTAAAGCGTTTGGACAGCGTGCCCAAGGTTCTTGGTTCGAATCCCGGCTGGGTCATGGATAATTGTGGGTTTTAGAAGCTTTAATAGCGTACGGATCGAGATGAGCCGCAGTTAATAATATTTACTTGCCGAGAAATACAGTTTATTTATTTATTTTGGTAATTTTTGTGTGAAAGTCTGCAGCATTTAATTTTTGCAGTAATTTTGAGCTGATATCTTCAGAATGGTATCTATTGCTTCGTTTTCTTCGATAGCACTGTCAAGAGACACTTTTACTCAAGATGCATTAAACGCCAAATAAGCATTAAATTTTGAAGGACAGTATAAAGAGGACAATGCTCTGAGATGATGAAATGTCAAGGTACTATAAGTATGATTTCGGTGTTAGATTTTAATCAAAATGTCTTCAGTACTGCAAAACACAGCCACTAACAGTTCGTGGGTGTATTTCCTTATTGCTCTTATTTTTAGCATACATTTTGAGACTACTGTATATGCTTAATAGCGACAGTGCTGCAAGTAAGATAGATATTGCATTTCATGTTTTCTTTGGGTAAATCAGTGATATCTCTAATTTTCAATATTGACGTATGACAATTGAATTCGTTTAAGAAAATGTATGACAAATACTGCAAATGAGAAAAATGCCGTACAGAAGGTATGTAATCCACTTAATAAACCAGACATTGTTACGTAATGGCGAATGTCGCGATCCATTGGTCAGCAGTGGAGAGACTACAGATTGGAATGCTGTTCATTCTGTCAAGTTCGTCTTCAGTCTCACCTGAGCAATGTTTCAGTGGTACCTGGATAAGACTAGTTGTGGAAGCCACCTTTTTTTCTTTTGTCTGCAGTTGTGTTCCTCGAGGATTCTTTATGAAAACCTTTAATGGTCTTAGGCCCTAGATTCTGTGTATATCCCATTAAAGTTCTATTTTAAAAACAAATCGTCTCATAAATCAAACAGATTGAATAGTTAAGTGCTTATTTTCGAAACCTATCTTGTCAATTGTTTCGAAACAGTTTTTAGTTACACCATTGACTTTAATGACCTTCTTCCGTCGTATAAAAACGTTGGTACGCTTCTAAATGATTTTAAACCTTTAAATAAATGTCTTTAGAAATATTACTGTATTAGGACAATAGATAGCTTGAATCCAATAGTTACTTGAATTTTCGTTGAATGGACAAGAGACACTGAAAATAAACTCTTCAGTTGAGGATTGATAAGACAACTTTTTTTTTAAGTCATTCAGCAATTGATCCGTTCTTGTATCACAAAGTAGAGGTACGAGATGAGATCTACATGCAATGTATTTGTTGCATAGAACAGGTGAAATAATTTGTTGTTTGTTTTTTTTTTTTTTTTTTTTTTTTTAATCAGGTGAACTGTCTGGAACCTCACCCGCAGCTTCCTGTCCTGGCGACGAGTGGCCTTGATGATGATGTGAAGATATGGGTTCCTTCGTGTGAACAAGAGCCAGAAATGGCAGGACTGAAATCAGTAAGTTAATTTAGTAATTTATTGGTGGAATAAGAAAATTAATGTGCTTTCAGATATTGTAACGAAATCGATATCGGATACATTGGAAACTGATCCAACAGTTGCCTCAACCAGTTATTGTCGGTGGGGATTTGAATCCGTATATTGTTCTTTGGGTTGTGCATGCACTGAACGACGCACGGAACGTTCATTGACTCCTCTAATTTAGTTTCATTAAATACGGTTGCACCATTTTAGTTTTGGAAGTGGTATAGTTATTGACCTGCCTCTCACTAGTCCTGTTCGTGCATCCCTGGTTCAGTAGCGAGTTCATGATGGTGTATGTGAGAGTGATCATTGCTCGATTATTTTTAAACCTTCATAAAGTGCCAAGACAACTGTCGCATCGGCATCTGAGGCGTGCAAAATGTAGGAAGTTAGAGTTAGGTAGATCTGCCTTTGAGTGATTTGGGTGAGTACTTAAGCCGCGCAGTACTACACGCTGTGGGGTGTTCATTAGCACAGTCCGGACGAACATTCCCTGATATGCCGTTCCCTGGTGGAACGGTGAATTAGAAATAGCGCGACGACTTCCTAGTCGTGCTTTACGCACTTTCATCCGCTATCCAACCCAGGTGAATTTGAATGCAGTTCGACAGTCGATGAAACGCTATTGGCGTAAATCTTTTCATCAGTATATATATATCTTGCATTAACTCAGACGTCAGATCACGACGTGTGGGACTTTGTCGTGACCTTCCCTCCAAAAATAAGCCCTTCCTCGTGAATATGTATTAAGGAACATACATATACAGACACTCGCATATAGTGATATCACACACATACACGGTAATAGAGTAATGTACAGTAGACAGAAATATGTTTTTGCTCATTGAATAATTGCGGACGGAAGGAAAATGAAAGTTAATGTCGTATACTCGACTTTATTATTTTAAGAGTTTTCATTTACTTCAATTTTAGTTCGTAAAACAATGTATCCTAGTCAGTAGAGGAGTGAATATAAGAGATGTTCCGAGACCCATGTCTCGACAGTGGAAAAGGTGGATCATTTGCTTGCAACGCTAGGGAAAGAATTATTAATTGTTTTAAGCTCCAACAAGTACCAAAGACCAAGACAGATAGCAACCACTGAATGCCATCGACATCCCAAGACAGATTTTATTTTATTTTAAAACACCTACATGGAATGACAAGTGTTAATTTAACCTTGGTTCCCATACAAACTAAAATTAATGGGTATATATAACAAACAACAGAAATATTCAATGAGACACGTTCCACGAAGAATCTTCACATCCTTAACGTTGACAGTGAGAAAAAAACGTGTTATCCTAAAATGTAGTCCGAACACGATTGGACTTTATCAAAATTTCGAAGTAAAATACTCAGTGATATTTGCCAAGTTCTACGTGAGCGCAGTGCGACTTGATATACAAACAACACACTTGAAAACAACTTAAATATTTTGAGGTGAGTTGCTGTCTCTAAAGAACAATCATGGTGCATGGTTTTAAGTTTGTTTAAATTGGTATTTGGAGCTACCTATTA
The DNA here is from genome assembly GCA_022664845.1 of Lepisma saccharinum. Lineage (NCBI taxonomy): Eukaryota > Metazoa > Arthropoda > Insecta > Zygentoma > Lepismatidae > Lepisma > Lepisma saccharinum. The sequence continues at coordinate 1,364 of JAGDQP010037497.1, read as the reverse complement.
TTTCGTATTTCTTTGTTTCCTTCCACATTATTATTTGTCCCTCTAGATGGTAGAATCTGAGCTACGTAAAAATAAAACCTAATGAGCTACGACCTCCGAAAACAGACTGAAAGTATAAAGTTAAATGCCACAACTAACTTTACTCTAACCCAGAACTCAGGCTGTTAGCATTAAAGTAGTTCCATCAGAAAGTGACCGAAGTTCCTTCTTTTTCAACTAGAAAACAAAAAGTTCCACCTTTTTGTTTCTTTAAAAAACAACTAATATTTCTTCTTAGCTGTAGTGTCTGTATTTCATGCAGTACGTGAGAATGACTGTTAGTGCCTCATCTAGTCACTGAATTTGAATAATCGGTTGGAAGGTGGCGCAAATTCGAGTCCCGCTCATGCCAGTCATTCTGATTCGTTTTCCAGTTTTTCCCCTTAGTCCCACAATGGGTGGCGTACCTTCAGTCACTCCACGGGTATCGCCGAGAAACATCATCCCTTAACGTGATATCTGTAAAACGGCCAGAAATGTAAAGTGACTGTTTCAAGTTCTTGATTTTCTTGTTTCGTTAATGGTTAATAATACTGCAGGTTTTTACTCCACCCGTTTTTATTGTGCATGAATCCGGGAAAGTGGAGTTTGCATTCTTTATAACAGTATACTTAAGTTGTTGTTTTTATTAATTTTCAGACTGTTATATCAAACCACAAAGGACGAAACGATGACCGCCATAGTGGGCCAGACACTTTCGATGGGCAGATGCTTTGGATCTTATGGAGACATATTCGAAGGACTGAACGAAGAAGAGTATGTAATAGTAGCTTTCATTTCGTACTTTATGAAAATAGAAATACTTTTAAAATACGTTCATGAACACTGCCGTCAGGATATGAAGAATGTGGACTTTCTTTTAGTGAGGCACTGCACAGTTTAAGGGAAATTTCTGTATTGACATTTTGTTCTCACAAGGAGAAAGTTCTTTCAGTTTTGACCAAAACTTGAAAGAGAAAAGATAGGTAGAGGACGCTAAATTGAGTGATGATTATCATAGTATTACTGCAAATTGCAGTTTATTTTACGATATATCAACGCATCGGTATTTGCTCAATGATGACATTCAGCTGTGTTCAACATGCGAAAAATGAGAGTCCTCGCACCCAGCGACCGTCACGCACTTTGGATAAGCACTGCGGAGTGCCGGCCATCTTGACTTAAGTTATCCAGTGTGTACTTGTTTCACTAGGCAGATACCGGGATGCGACTCAGGTTAAGATCCTGGCTTTACCTTCCACATCCTTGACGTGTGTTTGCCGAGAGACTTCATCCCTCTCAGACACGTGACAGGTTTAGACTTGTTCTCTGCCCAAATCATAAAA
>JAGDQP010037496.1:6086-18598 GCA_022664845.1 Lepisma saccharinum | reverse complement strand
TCAACACGAAGTGGTATGCTTCAGAACATTCTAGAGATAAATCGCAATAGGTTGTTGGTTCTCTTTGAAATTGGTTAGTTCGTTTCAACAACACTGTACAACAAGGAAGAAAAAATCTAGGAAATATGCGTTGCTTTGCATAATCCACTTTTATCCTTTTGTAATCTTAACCTACTCCAGCTCACTTTGTTGGCTCTACAGGCGTCCTCCTACAATGCTGTATTTTTGTTTAAAGATACCTTCTTTTAATTTGATACAACTAGAACTATTATTTTTACTTGTTATTACTTTTTGTGTCCACCTTCTCTCAGTCTTTTTATTGACATCACTACTTCCGGTTTTCTCTTCTTTACTACCTTTATTGTTCTATAGTTGAACATTCTTTATAAACTTCTTCCATCTTTTACTTAAGCTATTTCGATTTCTCTAGACTGTATAAAAGTGTATATTCTGATTTTCGGGTTACGAGATGGAACGTTCGGGTTTCTGATTAGCCATAGGCATTTATTTCTATTACGAATTCTTGTAACTTATATTTTGTGTCGTCTGCTATTGAATAAGTGAGTTGAAAAGGGAACAACTTTTGGAAAATCTAAAGGAACTATTTTCTGACTAAATACATTGTAAAAAAAAAAAAAAAAAACCCTCAGTAGAATGCATTATGTAAACAAAAATATATGTTACATTTCATAGCATAATTAATAGTAAATATGTTTTGTGACTTGTCCCTTTCTCCACTCAAATTTTAAAATTGACAATATATAAAAACACATTTACTAATGAGGTTAAGTTAGATGAGATTAACTTTGATTAGATTAGGTCAAGTAGGGTTACATTAGATCTTGCACAAACAAAAATTTTTAATTCTGTTACATGAAATTTCTAAAAGTGTTAATTATATTTTCTTGTTAACGAAGTTAGTGATAATCATGATCAATGTTGTTGGCATTCTCAGCATTTGTTGTTGGCCAGGTAAGTCGCTCATCAAACAAAAGATGGTGCTTAGCTGGTGTGTAGTGTATGACCTACTGTAGATCTTGCAGTTTTTCTTTCTTGATATGAACTTTTCTGCCCGGGTATGCCTTAGTCACAGGAAGTTTAACAGTGATGAATCTTTTTAACTAGAAATTTGATGTTACTGTACTGTCAATGTACATTGATAATTCCACGTACCCGATAGGCGTGCTTTTAAAGATGAAGTGCTTGCATGTGCTGATTTTGAAAGAAACGTTCTTATCTTCAATGTTTTTGGGAAATTTCACAAAATATTGCAGCCACCATTTTTTTTTGAAGTACAGAAATGTGTCACGTAGAACTGATTTCACTTGAAAAGTAGGATTAGCTTTTTTATCGCTTTCAGTCATTGACTTAAATCAACAGTATCAACAGTACTAGCGCGACATTGAGTGGGTAAAGGAACGTATTTCTGGACTATGTACGTTTTTTTACGTTTCTACAAACCTCAGTTTCGCAGACTTAAAATTAAGGAATGTGTGTTCATTGTGCTTCTCAATGGGTCAAGGTACGTATAAGGAACAAAATGGTTATCTCAGTTTGGTTTTACTTTTTTGAAGAATATGGACTTTTTTTTTAACTCATTCATTCAGTATTCAATCCAAATATCTATTCCTAGGTCTTTCTCTGTTAAAAGAGATTTAGCTTTTTTTTTTTCATACATTTTAAACGAATATTTCTGGTTCTCCTTTCATTGTGATTGCAAAAGATTCAAATCATCTCCTCTTTCTCATAATATATATGCGTCTGACATTCTTCATTGTTTTTTGTATCTCTTTATGTTGTAATGAAATGTGTTCGTGTATGAGGCCACATACACGATCATAACTATTAATATGTGTACTTTCATATATGATCTACAAACCTTATCTATATAGGTTCAAAAGTTATTAATATTTTTATGTGTCAAAGTGAAAATTTCACGCAGAATGTTATACGATTTACGAACTTTTGTATACGATTTCTGTACAACTTAGTCTCGGGCGAGACGATAAAAAAACAGTATGTCCACGAATGAATCTATTGATTATATGTATGTAGTTGTCGTGGACACCTATGTATTTGATTTGTGATTGGCTTCTTACAAGCCAGACTATGTAATAAAGTGTTGTCATACCTGTGTAAAACATATTGAAAAATCTATGTAAGTACATGTATTGACTATGTATCTTCAGTTCGTCCATCAAACTCAAGGTGATAAGTTCTCTTTTTGATTCCCGAGAGTTTTATTGGATATATATAAAGAAGCATTTGGATATATTGTAATTTGCTTTTCATTTCTAAAGTAAATATTATTAGCTCATGCTGATATAGGCTCTCGCTCCTTGATTCCTGGGAGTGTTTGTCAATAAGAGGGTTTTATAAGGGCTGGAAGCTCTGATCGTGATAAAGAAAAGCAAAGCATATACGAGAAGATGATTGCCGAACAAGGTCCGACCGAGAACCTAAGAAGTCAAAAAAGTATTAATAGCATCCATATTTAGACGATGTTCCTAAAGAAAGTTACATTTTCCGAATTAAACTTAATAGCATAGCACCACTGAATCCACTACATATTTGGACACCCACACATTATAAGAGCGTCTAACCATTCCTTTACATATTTGGCGTCCCTTTACAATGATAGCTTGATCTAGATTATCAGTTCTAGTGGGATGTTAATAACTAGCGGCCATAGTGCATCTCTAAGTTTCAGTCCGTTCTTGTTCTTGATAGTCTCTTATTGTATGTTTGATATGTAACGCTAGTTTTGATTCTTGTCTGCAAGCATTTACTCTTGGAATTACTTCCGACGATAGTTTAACATTCTGCACTATGTTTTAAATATTTCAAATGTTGACACTATCGTATATCTTCTGGAGATCTATACGTTATTAGTGAAGTGGTAATGCTTATTTCCATCAGTCGTCATGTGAATGTTGTTCCTGAAAAGCAAGCATGTCATTTTTTGTTCCAGCAATATTCAGTAGTCCACAGTCCAATATAAAATTAAGGATAGAAACTAAAAATGCGGTTGCTTGCCATTTATGCATGTCCTAATTCGACGCAAACCCTACGGAAGACTAGGACACAATATACAGGAAGCCGACACACACAGAGCTATTGCTCAGTGACAATAGTATTTACTACCGTAGCACACTTACACAGAGGTACATCTGTGGACAAAAGTATTGTCACATGCTTTTAAAGAATATTTTCCAAATTCAGGAAGATGTTCCTCCCGTGTGTGGCATCTATCTTAACGAAAGTAAAGATTAACATTAATAGTTCCCATTGCGTTATAAAAATATCACTCTCCGAGATAAAACAATATCGCCCTCATTTAGCTACGTACCAGGACCATATTTTCCTCAAAAGTGCGTCATGTGATTTTGCATATATCTGTAAGTCAGCAAATTACTATATTTCAATATATTTATTTTTGAAATAACAAAAGTCTGTTACAGACATGCGACAGACAAACTTCTGTCCATAGCTGTATATACAGCAACAGCAATTTCAGGCCGACGAGCTAAGCCACAATATGTTCAGTTCATTTTGAAAGAGAATGACAGCAGAATAACTTATATACAAAAAAATCTTTTTAAAAAAGCCGTCAAATTCTGGGAGTTTACCGCATGTCTTATGAATATATTGAATAGATCGGACGCAGTAATAAGATTCGCTGCAAATAGCTTGTAAACTATATGAAACGTCCGCAGACAGAGAAACCGAAACTAGTGGAACGGAGCATAAACGAAGGACACATCATCTTATTTTCCGACTCCACATTCTAAGGAAAGTGTTCAACTACTTGGATAGAAGAATAAAGGAACAAAAGCTATTTTTAAAACAGGAAATAATATTAACAGGACATAGATTATCAACTCAAACAAACGTGGTTATCTAGTCTGTACCATGAAACTTCGATTAAGGATAAAGGCATTTCTCTAGTACAATCACAGACCAAACTGTTGATAGCTCGAGAAAAGCATATATTTCACAACAGGAAAGCCTGAATTCTTAATTTCGAGATGCCACAAATTATTATGTTTTAATTAACAGGTGGTACAGATTTTGTTTAGAGGGTGGGTGCGGTGAGGTGGGGAGGAAATGAAAATGGTGCCTAACTGCATTGGTTGTCAATAATGTTAATACAATCTTGTAGTTTTTGGATCATTTGAGTAACTATCGACTTTGGTATCTCGATAAACTGTATTTTTGGAATTGAAGTAACAAATAAGTTCGGCCGGCAGGATTGCATAATACATTATGTTGTTAAACTCCATGATATTCCTGCCTTCACTAGCATTCTAACAAAGAATTTGGTGGACGCTTAACGCCTCAGACAACTCGATCACAACGATCGAGGATTATGATCACCTTGATTTGGAACTGAAGAATATCTATCACCTTTTAGTGTTTTAGCGTTTACCAAAAAAAAAAAAAAAAAAAACATCCATAAGTAATAAACAATAATAGTAAAATAAAGTTCGTCGTCAATAGATCGGAAACTTTTTGAATGCCCGTTGTATGTAATATGATATAAATAACCATATATACCATGTATGAAGAATTGTATATGAAAAGATAGAACGGTCCTTGTATTTAAAAACTATTAAATTTTACATTGGAGGAAGCAAATAATAATATTAATAAAAAATATATAGTATTACCAATAGTATTAATATTTGAAATCAAAGAATCCAAAATATGAACCATACTTACAAGGTAGAGCCAGAGTTTATATGCAGTATCCATAAAGATTACAATAATAGGCTTAAACAGAGGCACGAAGACAAGTAATTCATTGTTACATTACTGATTGTTCTACTTTCTTATTTCAATGGAATTACGTATTAATGAGTAACGATTTTATCAAGACAACTCAGGGATGATCGAACTACTCACCCTTTACTTTAAGTCACAGCAGATTGATCTATTTCTCTCTAAAATCTTAAGCTTTAGTGTATGCAGAACTGTTTATATATATGCCCGAATAGATATAACGCTTGCATACTACGTAAATTTCAGTGAGCGTGATTCCAGGTTCGATTGAGTTTCGGTGAGAGTCGATTGAACTGACTTGTTAGATTAGGCGTTCACTTTAATAACAGCTGCAGGTCTCGTTCTTAGAAGCTCGCCAGCTATAACCTTGATCGCAATTTAAACAAGATGAAATGTATTTTATAGTTGCTCCATTACGTGGAATAAGACGGTATTTACATATTCTTGTGTTTAATCCTATATAACTTTTGTTGTCGAGGTATAAAATTTTAGAAGCGTAGGAAATATTGAGCTGGGAATATAACCGTTCTAGAAAAAGTAAAGTAAAGTAAAACCTATCCCTTTTCATTCCCAGTCTCCTTATCTTACTACAGTGAACAAAGCTAAGTACAGCTACAAAGCCAATGATCCAGAATTAAGGAACAGGTAAACGAAATTCGGAAAATCTTTTTAATTACACTTTTCTAATTGGTTTTGAATTAAACTAGTGAAATTATGATTAAAATATTACTTAAAGAATGTAAATGTAAAGCAATTGGTTTCTAGAATTTCTTCGGTCTTAGCCAAAGTTGCCTAAAGACATTAAAAAAAATTCAAATTCAAGTTCTATAGTCTATTATTGAGAATAATGGATTCTTTATCAATTATGAATTCACTGTCAACACTAGCAGAATTTTCGTTTTTGTTGTCTTCTTTCATTTTTAGTAGTGCTTTCTCTTCCAGGGTTAAGTTGTGTGCTTTTTTTTCTTATAATTTTCATTCACCTGTAAAATTGAAAAATGTAAAAGTTGCCACGACTTGAAAATACACCTATTGCGTCTTATTTTCGCCACACGTATTCCGTGTGCAGTATTCCTTATACTGAATTAAGTGTTAATTTGGTTTTATGAATAATTTCGTAGCACTTTTAAATACATTGGCAAAATTTTTATTTGACAATCATTTAACATGAAAAGAAGAAATATTCTAATCGATTATGCCCCTGTATTGTCTGTGAAGATGTTTGCCAACGTATGGACTGCTTTTCGATTATATGCCTGAAATATTTGGTAGTTCAGGCATAGAATCATCAAGCTCAGTTTGAGGAGCGGTTCCTTTTTGAAAGGAGATTCTTCGAAGATTGTTGAATAAAGAGCGATTAAAGTTGAAATCTGAGGAACCAAGATCAGGGGAATGAGAAGAATGTGGAATGACCTCTCAACCGAGCTCTTGGATGATTGCATTTGTAGGCTACTGAGTACGGAAACGAATTGAGTACGGAAATTATCATGCAATATCACTTGATGCAATCTTCTCATTTCTGTTGTTTAAGCTATAAACTTTCGGTATCCATACACCCACCCAACAAACCAAATGCAGTTCCCGACGGCGGCCCGACCAACTGGTAGTCGGGAAATACGTAGTTGGGGAAAGGTCGGTGCCACCCATAAGTGGCGTTTTTGGTCGTCGGACCATTTTTCCGGGCGCTGTAGGTCGTCCGACTTATCCGCACAGGGGTGTAACACCCCCCCCCACACATACGCCTGTCAACGTCGGCCCCACCTTCGCCGATGAATGCCGCCGTCGGGCAGACGTCGCCTGGCTGGGCAGATTTTGAATCTTGCCCATGGAATACAAATGTCCACGGTGGTTGATTGGCCACAATTCATCACTTTGGTATTTTTTGAATTCATTATCGTGGTTTATCGAAAAATAAAGCGTTTTCATAGTCTTCATAAAGATGCATAGTATTCCTGTACATGGAAAACATCCACGTCGAAGTGGCCCACCTTGAAACGGGAAAACCATTTTCTTGCGTACTTTCCCCGATGAAATTCTTCCCGTAAAGAACATAAATGTTTCTAGCCGCTTCCACTACCTTTGTTCCTTGGTCAAACTCAAGCAAAAGAATATGTCAGAGATATTAGTTTCTTTCTCACTTACCACACCGTTTTCTTTAGTTCACAAATAACACTAACTTTCTTCAAACCTGCAGAAATCAAGCTGTATTCACTAGCATAAACCCTGTCACGCAAATGACAATGGACAAAATATAAACAAACTGGTCTTCGAAATTATGTATCAACCCAATACATGCTCTATCAGAAAAAGAGCTGTAAGATGGATTAGAATTTTATAAATTCTGTTCAAAAAATATGATACCACAAAAGTAGTTCAGTCTAAGGTTTATAAGGAGTGTCTTTTATAAGGTAGGTTGTTAACTGCAGTACCATCAAATGGAGTAATGCTGAACATTTTTTTTTTTTTTGGCTTTGAACATACGTGGAATGGTTATGCAAGGTACTAGTTGTTTGATATAATCTATCTTTGTATTTTTATGCTCAACAGAACAGTGTTCATCCTGATAATGAACCGTTAGTAGTACTTTAATTAAAAGTTAAACAAATTCTCCTTCAATATCACTCCGAGTTTGGGATAATTCGAACAAAACAAAATATTGGAGTGTAACCACTACAAGATGTGTCTTAGTGGGGTAATGCAGATGCATCGAATAGCTGGGCTTTTCTGAATAAAACGATAGATTACTCGATATGGTTAGTAACAGTTTTCAGCTTTTGCACAAGCTTTAAACATTCCAACTTGTTTTCTTTTAATCGAACGTTACAAAGATTAAGTATAACAACACTTTTATATATATATAAAAAATAAATTAAAAATAAAATAAGAATAAATAAATCTATATGTTTTCTTGTAAGAACAAAGCAGTGTCTTTTATGAAAATATGCCGTTGGTATTAATGCAGTAGACCTTCAATTTTTTCAGTATGTAAAATAAAGTTTATTTTATGCACACAAAATTCAAGTGAAATAAATTCAAAAAAGAAAAACACACTTGTTACCCAACTTTTGATCATTGTAACATATGAAAGCACCTTGAAATACTCTTATTTCTATAGCAATAAGGATAAAATTGATTATATGGGCGGTAAGCTTATTTCTATACGAATCACAAAAATGTACTAAACAATCCAATTTAAAGAAACAAATACACATAGATTGTAAATCTCACTAAATATTCTATCCATCAAACCAACTGAAAAGGTCAGATATGACTTCTTTTATCTTGTCTTAGCAGTGAAATCACAAGAAAAATATATTCTGCATCCCTTCTGTGGTCATACAAATGCACCATTTGGAGCCTTCCAGACAAAACGCATATCACAATATTCCGGAGTTCTTCAAGTTATCAATTTTTATGAACACACTGAAAGACCTCTCCTACCGATCGGTTTCCACAGTACTTTACCAATACCCTGGTGCTTTCGCTGACGCCACCTCTTCATTATTGATATTCTCATTGTCTCCTCCGTCATCAGTGTCATTGAACGGAATATGCTCATCGGAACTAGGTTCCAAATCTTCTTCACTAACTTTCTTAGTCTTCATGGCTGTTCTATTGTTTACCCTAGTCCCCACAGAACCATTATCACCCGTTAAAGTTGATTTAGCAACGCTTGTATTAGATGGGATACAATGTGCTACGTCGGCCTTGTAACATTATGAGAACAGCATCTGATTTGTTCAGAATTACCCCCCAGAACGATAACTTTTTGGCTTCTTAAAATTGCATCCATCTATATACCAATCCAAAAAATACTGCTCTGATTTCTTATAGACACTTGGAGTCATAACACATTTCACCATGAGCAATGTTAGTTTGATATTTCATGTTGCCACAGCATACCTTTGGGCGCATATTCTTCATAGCTAATTATTTTGGTTTGTATTTTATTTTACCAGTTTTTGTCACTAAATACATCGACGCCTGATAATTGCACTCTCCATAAGACTTCCTATGGAGCTATGGCAATACAATCCTCAGGCGTCGATATGTTATCAGTATCCTTTTGGAAATATTTTTCTTACATAATAGTAATTTTAATTTGACGTTATCTACAGAAGGACAGAAACCAGGTACAAATACAAACTTTTGTCCACATTTGTTCAAGATTACCCTATCATTTAGGATTACGCCGTTTGACGCTGGATAATCACTTTCTTCCAACTCACTATATAACATGATATTCAAGTTAGCAATTTCCCTCCATTTCGCGTGTAAGGAAACAGAGTATTAAATTTGCTATAATAGTAACTATAGCAGATTTTACCATCAGCAGTGGCAAAATCATTGCGCGTAACCTCTATGCACTGATAATATCAACAAATGTTAACAACATGAGAATTTATGTCCTTCAAAAATACAAATTATATTCGTACCTGAGATCCAGAACCGCACAAGTCACAAATCTTTGTTTACGAAACGGAAGAAAAAATTTCTTCCTTTCACATAGAAACTAAATGCACAAACTACATAACAGACTTACTTTTTTTACATTATTTAACACGTTTACAACATGAATAATGCAACTATTGTGTTAGGCCTTCTAAATACTGTACAAAAACTGCATTAATCACAATTTGGCCAAAATTAGACTTACGCGGTTCTCGCTCTCAACCAGTGGCGGTAGGTGCTATAGTTTGCCAGTTGCGCAACACCCTCTTTCTTAAAGTTATTTAATTTTTAATTCAATCACTCTAAAATATAGAATATGCAATAATATTCTACCCCTCGGAGTTCAAAAAATCCATAGTTTCTTTTAGGAAGAGAAAAAATACTTCACAAGGTCACAGTTTAATCTTGGTGTTGTAATCCCCGCACACACGCTTCAACACCTATCTTGCTACATAGCCTTCCCCTCCACTAGATGTTGGACTGCCACTTGTAATACAACTAGTACAGGACTTAAGACGTGGCACGCCAAATACAAGCAGAACGTTTCTGTCCATTCCTCCCCTCCTAGTTTACATTGCTTCCACCAGGTGGCATTTGTGGCGACCAAGCGACAAGACCTTCTCCCACGCTGCAGGAAGGTCGTCTGCTAGTTCCCTTCATTTACTAGCAGTTTCTCTCTGTCTGTCTGTCTGTGTGTGTGTGTGTGAGAGAGAGAGAGAGAGAGAGAAAGAAAGAAAGAAAGAGAGAGAGAGAGCGTGTATGTGGGTGTGAGCGTATTTATATATATATATGTTTGTGTGTGTGTGTGTGCGTGTGAGCGTGTATATGTTCCTTCATGCTTTCAACAGCGAAGTTACCATAGAACACTGAAGATAGACGCTAGAGCAATATTTAAACTCGTATGCCCACCTCCAGTCTAATCCAATGTGGACCAAACTTTCAGTTCTAACTCAAGTTTATACGCTTCTTATCGCTGCGCAACCAGTTTTTTATTTAAGTTTTAAATTCTGAGTTATTCGTATAATAGTATACCGTACTCTGTATCTAATAGAAAATACGGTAAATAATATTTACTTTTTTTGCAAGAATTAAGACATGGATAAAAAACGGGCCACACAGAGATATTAAGCGTAAAGAGCTAAGTTAGAACTGAAAATTTGGTTCATATTGGTTTAGAGTGGAAGTGAACAAACGAGATTAAGTGTCCTCTGTTCCTGTTTTCATATATTCATGAAATTTTTGGCAGCTACAGCAGTCAGTCCAGTATCGCCTTTAGACAGGTAATTGCGGGCGATTCATGTTACTTTAATCGCGAAATAATAATTTTAAAGCTATGGCATTGTATCGTCCTATTTCAAATGCTGTGTATATACATTGTTACGCTCATCAAGTGAATCTATTTATGAGGAAACCTGCTTTTATAAATAGAAATGTAATATTTTTTTCTCAAATTTGCAAGGCATGTGTACTTTTTTTCTCGTAGTCTCCAATCCCCCCCCCCCATTTTAAATATTTTTAATTTCATGGTAATTTGCAAGTTCTTTTGGTTAATGAACTTACATTTTTGGTAGTGCTCTTAGTTTTAGAAATATTTTGAACAATGTTAAAGGGGGAGGGGGGGCGAGAAGCTTTCTTACTTATTGGAGCTTCCTGTCCAGAAGCGTAAATACTGTCTTTGAACATAACGAGGATATTATTCAATGCATGAATAAGATAATGAAGATGGAGGAAGAGAAAAATTCAAACACAATCTATCGTCCTGGAGTACTCAAGAAAACACTTAGTAGCAGCCACTTTAATTTCTGTTATTTTTTTAAAATAACATTATGCTTCTTGTGGAAATTTTGTTTAGTCAATTTCAAAATCGAGAAATTGAACCTTCCTTGGCACAAAAGGCTATTTTCCACTTCACGACCTGTCTTCAATCCACTCGGCAGAAGAATTCCGATCAATGTGAGAAGCTGTGGGCTTGTTCGACTTTATCGTTCAAAATAGCTTGGAGAAAACGTTTAGTGAATCTTCAAAGTTTCTAAAACTGACATTAACAGTGACACAAATTTCTAGTAACGAAAAATTGTGACAATCAAATTCTATTCTCAATTCTATTCTATTCTATAGCCACGACATTTTTCTAAAGTTTTTACAAAATCGTAACTAATTGATTTAACTTCCCTTTATTTGAAAATCTGGTCACTTCTTCTTTTGTGTCTGTGTTACATAATTTAACTCTACATTGATTGATTGTGACTGATTAGCTACCCAATCCTCTCTCACATAGTGAAAGTCCAGGCCCGCAACCAGGGGGTGGGCTGAGCACCTGTAAACTTTCCTTTCACCAATACATATATTTAATTTTATGTATATTTCGTAAGCCCAAGCCTTTCCCTAATTTTTCTTCTGACTTTTTGGCTGGCGGCGGGCTTGAGTGCAACACCCAGTGAACAGAACCACTGACTGCCATTTCTCTCAGCTACAGATATTACTATAGCCACTTTGAGAAATAGAATAGCAATTTTAGACTGCTGACTCATTTATGTTCTTTTATTGTCACGATAAGCTTCCATTGAAAAATTTGGAGCAGAAACTTTAGTTTTTTTTTCTCCTTGTCTTAAAAGTGACTGCTTGTACTGGAAAGCAAGATACGATTATGAATCTCTCACCCAATCATCCGTTCGTAGTGGCGAGAGAAAAGCAAAGCACATTAAGTGAGAATAGAAAGAGAGTCTCCGTTTCTGAAGAAATGTTCTTCTACTAACTTTAATGCTTTCATTATTATACATTTAAACATTATTATAGGAGGCCGATGTACAGGACTGGTTCTGCCTGTCCATCTATCACCAATCATAGTTGTGAGGTGCTGACTAAGGGCCAAGGTAAACAGGGGCAGAGCACCATCATGTTGAAACAAGAAGTATTTCTCCTAATGCAACAGCGTACGCCAAACGCATATCAGCTAACTCGGCGAACGTACAATCCACCAGATCACCCATAGTTTTCACTTTGTTATTCACGAAAATGCACCAAACAACAGTTAGTAATGGATGTCAATTCAATGGCACCATAGTTCTATTCAAGCACTTTACTTCACACAACACTTTAATTCACAAAGCACTTAACAGTTGTGAAGAACTGCAGTTGTAAACACATCCATCTGAATCTTTGTAACACGGCAGCTTATTTGTCACGTGCACATCAATGAACTGAAGGAGAATACTGTACGTTCCAAATCGTTGGCGTTTCGGGGGTTAATGAGGCTTCGGACAACCATGGTTCCTATG
>JAGDQP010037495.1:549-18598 GCA_022664845.1 Lepisma saccharinum | reverse complement strand
TATTGGAAAGTTAATATATCATGATGAAAGCAACGGACAAAATGCAGGTAGATGTGTATACAAATGGACAGCAACGTTACTGTTTTAGCCAACTGAATCACTTTCTTTATCGTCAACTTTTTTTTCAGCCTTTTTCTTCTCAACTATTACTGCACGTCGAATAAACCGTTGAACAGGTGAACATTTTACTACAATTACAACGTAAAACTTACGTTTGCATACTAACGTTTAATCCACTTATTTGCAACGTATGTATGCTACCCGGGAACTGCTTCAGTGTTGTACATAGGTACACTACTTACAATCTCCCTACTAAATCGCACATATTGCAATTTTTACGTCAGGCAACAATCAATTAATATTCCTAGAAAAATGCCAGCAAGACACATTCTACTAAAAATGTTATAGCATCTTCTCAAACATCGAAAAACCTACAGGATTTGCTATTTGGCACGACAAGATTTCAATCATAAGAAAAATACTACGATTTATCTTACAAGCCGTATGGCTGGTTTTCATGAAAGCCTGCGTTACTTGTAATTTGGAGAGTAGTCAATTGAAACACGGGTTTCATTGCGTGTTTTACTGTAAGGTAAGTTTGACATGTGTTTCAATTGGCTATTCACCCAAATCGCACACAAAGCAAGCAACGCAAGATTTCAAGTAAATCAGCCTTCACAATAATTTAATTTCAATAAAATATTATCAAATATTCCTAATGAAACATTGTTTTATGATTAATGTTTTGTAACGTTTATAATTTCTGTCTTATCACAAATAAAAGGACATCTAACTATAAATCTTAGGCGCCGTATAGTACACTTGACATTCTGTTAATATTTCGAATTAACATAAAAATCTGTTACTTGGAAACACTGATCAAATAAGAAGTTTAAGAGCAAATGGTTCTAATGTCAATAATTTTATACCTGCTACTTTCGGTTATTGTGCCCGTTCCTGTGACAGTAGAAATCGATTCACGCAAAACCAATTTCTGCAACTGTTTATCTTTCGCGCTTGTTCCGTTCTCGTTAATTCCGTTTCGCGCTTGTTCCTGTCGCTCTAGTTCCGTTTCGCGCTTGTTCCTGTCGCTCTAATTCCGTTTCGCGCTTATTCCGTTAGCGTTTCTTCTGTTTCGCGCTTGTTCCTGTCGCTCTAGTTCCGTTTCGCGCTTATTCCGTTAGCATTACTTTAGTTTCGCTCTTGTTCCTTTCGCTCTAATTCCGTTTCGCTCTTGTTCCTGTCGCTCCAATTCCGTTTCGCGCTTGTTCCTGTCGCTCTAATTCCGTTTCGCGCTTATTCCGTTCGCTCTACTTCCTTTCGCGCTTGTTCCGTTCTCGTTACTTCCGTTTCGCGCTAGTTCCTTTCGCGCTTATTCCGGCGACCCGGCAATTTGAACATGTATTTTATTGCGTGCTTTCTTGTAAAGGCTGGTTTCATGAAAGCTTACGTTGCGTGCGATTTGGGTGAATAGCCAATTAAAATACGTGCCTCACTTACCGTACAATACAACACGTGTTTCAATTGGCTCCTCACCCAAATCGCAAGCAACGAAAGATTGAATGAAAATCAGCCCTAATTGTTAAACTAGGCACACTCAAGAAAGCAGTGAGATCCCCTGCCTAGAAATACAAGAGGATTTATTCTTTATATTAGCTACACCTGTTAGACTGTGTTTGAAGATATTTTAAATACTATTACTTTGATCGTTTTGGATATATAGAACACAGAATGTGATGCAAAACCAAGGGAGTTATATGAGTGCAAGGATATAATGTAGAAGAACGTATGTGTTTTAGCAGCACTCCTATCACTCCTTGATTTTACATCTTTTACATCACATTATGCATGCTACGTATCGAAATAATGAAAGCAGCATTTGGTGTATATTCAACACCGTACAACAGAAGCAGCTAATATCTAGAACTACCGTAATAATATAATTCCCTCCCCTGGTGCATATGAGTTATAGTTAAGAAGGCACATTCTAGATTTACTAATTGTTCAGGCTATTGTATGCCGCGTGTATGGAGAGTTAATATATCTGTCCCTAATCAGTATACGCAGGTTATAGTTGGACAGAGTACTCAAGTCATATTAATCACTTGTAAACAGGGTTCTCTATGACACACACAAGGGCGATAGTTACGTGGAACTCAAATTAATTACAATATTATACTTGTTTCTTGTATATAGCTCTTGCGTACTAACAGCGTATGTCAGAGTTCGAGATAACGATTTCCTCCCATGGAAAAATACTATCTCATGCTCAGAGCACGAGAAAATATCCCAGTGAAGTTCTTAAAGCAACTTACGAGTTTGAAACTTAATATCGATATAGTTAATGTCTTATCTTTCGGACCGACTTTTCAGAAAACATTGTTATCAACTTAAGCCATCTCCTTAACTATAACCATACTAACACAAAACAAGTTTATGATTCGTACACCTTGTTAGTGTGAACCGTCACCATGACGTATTAAGTGTTCTACACACTTTTTTCCCTATACCTATTAAATAATTCTTTTAATTAACAGAAATTTCTGTTATTTTTAATTAACAGAAAATTTCAATTGTTCTATAGCAACCCATATACAAACAAGGAATACGTTGTATACTTGAATCCAAAATTATCATACAACCCAATAATTATAGTGTGGTTGTCAACAGCTGATTCTCTCCAGTTTCTTCTGCTTCCCGCCAAAAACGAGCTGCATGTCCTACTTCTAGTCAGCCCACAAGCCCCACAGCCAGACTGTGGCGCGGCCTGTTAGCTGCTAATTAAACACAGTTGCCCACGGCCAGGCTGTTAATTAAACTCACCCCGAGCTTCCAGTTCAGATTTGCCACTCACCCTTTTCCCGATCTGTTGGATGTTTTATTTTTATTAATCCTGTTTAAGAAAAAGAAGCGGATTAATTTCTTTGCTATTCCTCTGCACAATTTATGTTAAGTATTCCCCCCATTTTTTATTAAATTTTCTGGTAATAATTTTTTAGGTGGGCCTACATTATATGGCTCTAATTATTTTCTTTGAGTTGCTGGTATTGTGCTTTACTTGATATTTTCTCTGGGAAAATACATCATATTAGTCAGTTGCGTCAAGTTTTGAGCTGTTGAAGTTAAGGTATTCTGGTTTACAATATTTATATTTTACAAGTGGTGTTTTAGGTATTGTTCACCGATCCTGGTTTTCGATTACGTCTTTTTTCTGCACAAGAAGTTGCACTTCTGCTTTTATTGGATCTTTTTCTATCCCCTGTGGTTTATGCAAACCCTCATAGCTAGTTAGCCTGTGCCGGTAATTCTATTTCCCATAGTTGGCAAACCTAATAACAACACGCATTCCGTGTGTTTCAGTGACGGTATGCTTTTAGCTATCAAAAACCAGAGCTGGTATGCCATACCGTTTCATACTGCCTCACTTCGACCACTGGGTAGAAGTAAGTAAAATTCCGTAATTTCGAAGTATCCACGATCACACGATCATTGCTCTATCCTGTACGTGATTGTTTTCAGGTTAGATAAAGTTATTAGACTTATTTGTTGTTAATAAATATACAAAATTGCGAAATTATACTTATCTTTATCCACGAGGAAATCATTTTTTTAATGCATTGTATTAAAACCCTCTGAAGCTAACTCTCTCTAGCACTTTTTGGAATTACCTTATCTCATCTATCCTAACCTAACCTCGAGTGTCCTACTACGGAACTCGGTTCTAATATAATTTAACACGTACATATTACATTTCATTCAACACGGATCATTTGATTCAATTTTATATCTCCTGTTTCTATTGGCAATCAATTTATTCGTTCAATTAATGTTGCTATGAAACGGGTAAAGAACAATCGTTAAATCGTGTAAATCTTGGAACAACAATGAAATAAAATTTAAATTACAACATTTATAATAAATTTACAACAGTTAATTGAGGGCCTGGTTCGTTTAGTTTAAAATCCACCAACTAGCTCTTTATTTGGCTTTTGATTTTGCTGTGTAAGTAGTGCCGGTAATTTTTAATGTAACTTTCTAATGTCAACAGTTGGACTACGAGCAACATTGCAATCGAAGTCGCCAGTTCTCGGCAAACGCCAAGGAGTCGTAATCCATCATAATAACACCAGGATATGTGGTGCTGTCATCACCCATCAAAGTTTTATGGGCTTTGGTTTGGGAGTTTTTACTCACCCGCAATATTTCCTCACTTGGTCCCTACAGACTAACACCTGTTTTGCGCTTTGAAGAACTCTCTTGCTCGGAAAATTCTTCATGGTGATGGCTGTGATAACTGTCGTACAATAGTTCCTCGATGCCAAAACCTCAGGCGTGCCCATGGTGGCTCAATAGTAGAGCGCACACCTCTGTTGCTTAGAGTCGTCTGTTCCATCGCTGCTTGCTACAACTGAACTTCGTGGTGGAAAAATACCGTGTACGTGGGTTTTATAGGGGTTCTCCCGTTTCCTTCTACTTTCTTCACTCCATCAATCATCATCCATCCGGCCTGAGTCAAAGTTGCATAAAGGACTTAAAAATTCAATTCAAATTCCAAACATGAGGTCTTTTATTGGCAGAGGGTTTATCCTACCAGAAAGTTGGCAAGAGGTCATCTATTGTGATGACGATTATGCACAGTCATAGGTGAGTTCATTTTTGTGTTGCTCATACTTCTATATGCACACCAAAAGGGAACGAACTTGGGCACATTTCTAATCATTTTCTTTCAGTTTCATCCCTGGGCTACATCACGCACGTACAAAGGGTCTTATA
This sequence comes from Lepisma saccharinum, assembly GCA_022664845.1. Classification (NCBI taxonomy): domain Eukaryota; kingdom Metazoa; phylum Arthropoda; class Insecta; order Zygentoma; family Lepismatidae; genus Lepisma; species Lepisma saccharinum. The sequence goes on along the minus strand of JAGDQP010037495.1, from coordinate 13,825 downwards.
TGGAACCCATGGTATTAATAACGGTAACTTGCTCGGTAATAACATGGTATTAATAACGGTAACCATTCTATCGAATGGTTGGTTAATTTAAGAACAAAATAGAAAATAATAGTTAAAGATTCTTAATGAGAAAACATACTTACAGGAACTCGCATCCGCTCTTAGAACTTCCCTACGCTATTAATCACAGCTCCAGATGCTGGATAACTTTCCATGTTTCTTATTTGGTACATGTACCTCAATACGATTTTCTGTCCCTGCTTTGTTTTTAAAGATTGTTATGCAATTATATGAATCAATTTTTTGTTTGTTAAAACTTGTAGCACATTAGGTAAGCAATATCTAGAAAGATTTTACAGTGTATGCGAAGAACGGTATTGATTATCAAAGTGTTCGTGTGTGGTATTCCGCATTTTGTGTGCGTTTGATGCTGTGTTGCGACTGATATTGAAGAAGTAAATTAATAATAATAAATCATATTTAATGTAATAATGATTATATAAGAAATGTTTTTGTTTGTTGTAGATATTAATTCATAATGGTTATTTGGAAATAATTATATTAAAAATTCCTTAAATATACTGATGCTTTTCATTCTAACTAATGCTCAGTACCAAGTGGATACACACTAGAAAAGTAACATTCATACGATTTAATAGTCTTCACTGATCAAGTTGTTGTAGTGCATTATGAACAATCAGCCTGGAATAAATTTTGAAGGTACTAAAATTAACACTTGTTATTCGTGTTATATCAGCACCTACTGAAAGCACATTGTGCATAATCAACGCGTGCTAACAACATTGAAATTCGTGTGATTACTTCAGTAATAATTTATTTAGTCCAGTCACTAGCAGTAGTGTGCACCAACCAAGATCATCTTTTTGATCTCAGATCAACGTACGTTGAACAGGAAATTGTGATGCACCAAGTACGTTCAGCGTTAATCTTCGATCAACTTAAACTTGAACTATGTTCTGTATTGATGGGTCTTTCTCGTTAGTTTAAAGCCCTTGAACTTAGTTCATTTGCTATGTAGATCCAAGATTAATTTATTACATACGTTGAGGTTCGCCGCCTAACAGAAACGCTGTCAGGGTGTAGAAACTCAGATGGCCCGTTTATCTAATAACACGAAAATATATTTATTTTTAAAAAAGGACACAAGAGTTATAATTAACCATTATTACACTAGTAAATTTCTTAATCTTTACTGGATAGTTTATGCACAAGTAATATTCAAGAAGACGTACTCAAGGAAATACTTTCACTCGCAGCAGAATTTATGAGTGCAGTTTATTGTTCACCACATATAAGGTTCAAATGATTAAATTAGAAATTCCGATGATGTGAAATGTACAATATGTACTGATGTAACATAAGACTTAACAAAGTGTAAATTGAAATTTAGACCATTATTGTAAAAATGCCTTGTAATTTATACACAAGGATAATTAAACGGGCCAGAGTTTCTCTTGTGTTCTCATATATTTAACTTACACAGCGACCGTAGGAAATGGTTGACAAAATAAGGAAAATTTCAAGTGTAAACATGAACACACGTTTATATAATAAGAGGAAAATAGTTTTATTATTCTACAAAACAAAGCCTGAGCCAGTGCAGAATAAGTCAAATAAAAAGCAGCTCGCATTGGTTTCATTTGAAAATACAAAGAAAAATACATTGCTGAAGGTGTAGTTGCACATCAGTTTATCAGTTGTAGTAGCCAACTATAAACTACGATTGTTCCAGTGTAGATTTAACGTGGATTGTTCTTTGGACAAATAAGGAATAAAATGATTAATCCTGTACATTCTACTAGACATGCATTTATATCATGTGTTAGTTGAAACTCAGTCTTCTTACTGTGCTCTTTGGTGTCTTCTAGATCCACTTTACACACTTTACGTGATTGGGGACAGTGCATTTGCTGATTGCACAGAGTTTCGGGACTACACTATTTAACCTTACCGAGTATAAAACGTACTTTGTTTACTACTGTATTCAAAATAAACTCTATTATTACCATTTGTTTCCCTTATTGGACAACCACTTGCGTCTGGTCCATTTCTACTACGATAACCCTGTATGTTAACAGAGTACATGAGTGCTTTGTTAAGTAAATACATTGTTTAATGTATGTACTACCAGAGAGTGCTTACTTACTCTAAGGTAAGAGTAGACTATATATCAAGTACTAGTGAAGAAAACGCACTGACGAAGACGATGGGACGTTTGTGTCATATCTCCTGAACGGTGCACTTGCGCCGGTTATGAGTGACATAAATCGACTCAGAAGGTCAAAATACATAATTAAACGATTTCCGAGACTTTCCAGGTGAGTCCAGGAAAGTACTATCTGCGACGCTTGTGACATATCTCAAGAACGGTGCATTTGCGGCAGCTGGTAGTGCTATAAATCAACTCTGAAGGTCAAAATACAGAAAGAAACACTGATTTCCGAGTCTTTATAGATGGTTCAATGAAAGTAATTTTTGCGACGTGTGTGTCATATATAGGGAACGGTGCACTTGCGCCGGTTGAGAATAGCATCAATCGACTCAGAAGGTCAAGATACATAAGGAACACACGTTTTCCGGGTGTTGTAGGTGAGTCCGAAAAAGTAATATTTGCGACGTGTGTGTCATATCTCGGAAACGGTGTTCTTGCGCCGGTTGAGAGTGGCATAATTCGACTCAGAAGGTCAAAATACATGAGTAAAACACGTTTTCCGGATGTTTCTAGGTGAGTCCGCGAATCTTCAACCTTACCATAATATAATAAACACAGAATTATAAAACATATACAAATATGCTATTAAGTGTGGTGTGGTTTTTTTAGTGTAATATTGTGTTCATGTAGGCCCAATTTCAGGCTAAACGAAAGTCCTATTTCCCGCGTTTTTGTTTTAAACCAATTGCTCACATTTCAGTGAATGTTAACCAAAATTACTATCACAAACTAAAGACTGTTTCTTTCTTTATCAAAAAGTACCATTATGCTATTCCAAACGTGTCTACACGCGACTTTGATGTTGCTATTGGCAGCCGTTTAAATATACTGGCACCCTACTCACTGATACAGAATGTAAGATTCTGCGAAAGTTATTTACTGTTTATATTCCCTATTTAAAAAAAGGGGGCGGGAAGGGGCCTGTGGTTTAGTTTTACGTGAAGTATTATTTTTTTAATGTTTCATCGTCCGAAATTCCACTATAGTAAGGACAAAATTGGATAATAACTGAAATGTACTATGTGTCCGAAATTACCCCAACCAGTGAGGTAGCTTCGGACACATTATATATTTTTTTATATTATTATACTTCAATTGCAGTTTCGAGTAGCAGTATATATCCTATTTCTAGGTCAATAATACATCTGTAAAATTGAAACAGAAACTCTAACTTTAACCGTTAGCAAACTACACAGAAATATCATAGATCTCATCTTATTATGAGATCTATGGAAATATACTTAAGAGGGCTCCTCGCTGCAACCCCATTTTAAACATTTTTCACAATATTAAAAAAAACAGAGTACTATAAAAATCTAAGTTCATAGCGCACTAGAACTTACAAATTACTATTAAAGACAATGGACAGCGATCTCGAAATCTTGTCATTTGATGAGTACTGAGACTTCAATTAAGAAATGACGTCATAATCTTTAAAAACGTATCACTCATCAATCGACAAGATTTCGAGATCGCTGTCCATTGTATTTCATAGTAATTTGTAAGCTCTAGTGCGCTATGAACTTAGATTTTTCATATTACTTTTATTTTGTAATATTGTGAAAAACAAAACATAAAAAAATCCCTTTCGGTAGGCCTACAGGCTGAGGTAGATCTCGAAGTTCTTTTTATTTTCAAAAATTCAAATCTCGCCTTATATGAGAGCTATCGAGAAACTATTTATTGTTTTGTAGCTTATTCATCAAGACCTGTTCAACAATACCTCACAAGACACACACACACACACACACACACATATATATATATATATATATATATATATATATATATATATACTCGCTTTGTTTCGCTTGGAGCTCTGCTCCCAGACCCCCGTAGGGGGTTCGCCCCCCAACTTCAGTGCTTTTGAGAGGATGCGCCTCCTTTATCTTAACCAAAATCTCACTGCAGCACTACACCACCATGGTATCCATCCGTACCCTCCCACAGGGGGCTGCGCAGCCAAAAGGAAGGTTTGCCCCATTTATTGTAACATACTCTTGGTCATACACCTTCAAAGAAAATTTCGTTTCTCTACCTTTAATGATTTGGAAAATGGTGTTTTTGGGGCGGCCATTTTGGATCCAAGTTGACGACTTTTTGAAAGTTTTCTTATATTGTCGTGACCTACTTGTGATGGTACAACTTCAAGTAAAATTTCGTTTGTCCAGCTCAAACGGTGTACAAAATGGGATTTTGGGCGGTCATTTTGGATCCAAGATGGCAACTTTTCCCAAATGTTGTAATATTTCCTTAAACTACTCGTCATAATGCACCTTTATGCCAAATTTCGTATCTCTAGCTCAAACGGTGTGGAAAATGTTTTTAGGTCCGCCATTTTGGATCCAATATGGCGTCTTTGGATACATCATGTAATATTTTAGTAACATACAAATGATAATGTATAGTGTTACCAAATTTGATATTTCTAGCTGCAGCCGTTTAGGCTGTGTATTCTATACAACAATGGGTTCAACGGCCATTTTGAATCCAAGATGAAGACTTTTTCAACATTTCGTAATATTTTCTTGAACTACTAGTGACAATACACCTTTATGCCAAATTTCTTATCTCTAGCTCAAACGATATGGAAAATAGATTTCTTACTTCCGCCATTTTGGATCCAAGATGGTGTCTTTGAACTCATTAGGTAACATTTTCGTAATCAAAAAGTGATGTTGTACCTTTATGCCAAATTTGATTTCAATAGCCCCAGCGGTTTAGGCTGTGTATTCTATATAACAATGGGTTCGACGGCCATTTTGGATCCAAGATGGCGACCGATTTTGCTCATTAACGAACTTAACCGAGCTATTAAGCCTAGAAACAACATATCAACATACCAGCCTTTTTTACGCCACTGCCGAAACTATTGGTGCCACAGCACCAAAATTTGCCAACAGGTTATACCTAAAAGTATTACATATTCACCAGGTATCGACTCCGTATTAATTTTTACTATATTTTTGAACTCAAAATATCAAACCGGCAGGTGCTTGGTGTGAGACCAAAACCTACTTACAATTGTAGTGGCAAGGATTGATACCTTGGGGGATTGTTTCGTAGCTCGGCAGACATGAAAGGGTGTTACGAGTACTAGAAAACAACAAACAAATGACAATATAGGGGTTCTATCAACATGGGGTATTTATAAGACCCATGAGTACCAAGGCCTAATCGTGGAACATTGACAGATAGCCCTCACCAGCTCATACGTTGTCGGTCATAGCAATTCAGAACTTACCCTATGGTGGACTACACAATTCTTTCTGATGCCCTATACACAATTAGATCAATAGGCATTTCCACAGCTTTGAGATCCGGGATCATGGGCGGCGGAAAGGGGGAGAGGGGTTTAGCCCCCTCCAGAAGTCCAGTGTTCTTATAAGCATTAAAGAATTCAAAAACATTGCATATCGCATTTTTTAAGGAGATACCTGTCTGTTCTGTTGAGAACTTTCAAGCGCATCACAAATACTAATTTTTTAGTATATATTTGCTTATCATCTTCTGAAGTTAACATCCCCCCTCAGTGAATGCTTCCAAATAGAAGATATGATGATAGCCAAATTTAAATTTATAATAGATATTGCAGTTATAAATTATGCACAAGGAGGAGGCTGTACCCCCCTCCTAGAAATTGAAGATTTTAAAGTGAATCAAGAAACATACCCTTTTTCAGTATTGTAGGCCATATGTTTCTTCTAATACATGTCAGATCAAAACACAGAAAAGGTTGAAAGTTGCTCTGGCCATTTCCAATTCGAGCAAAATTTTATTTTGAGTTTTTATGAGCAACGCTTACGTGTAACCGCAAAATATCGTCGTGGGCCTCTTGATTTTGGAGATACTGGGACGCAAATTCTAAATACAGTACAGCGAAATAGTTTATTCTAATTTCTGTTTGGTTTCTAAGAGTGTGTTAAAGTTTGACGAGGTTAATATTTCAAATTAGGAAGAAAACTCAGTTTGATATTTATCTATTAACTTTTACTTTCTGAGATTCTAGCGTTTCAAGCGATCAATGCTTTCAAAAAAGTTGAAATCTTGTATTAGAATCTTTCCGAAATCGAGGTGTCCACGTCGAGAATATTTTGGAGCTGCCGCATAAACCTTGTTCCTAATAATTCAACAAAATTTCATTCAAAACTGAAAGGGTTTGGGGATAACATGTTCGGAATTTGACACACAATTATCTTCTCTAATAGCTAACATTAATAACACCCAACTATCATACTCGATGGAATAAAAGAACATCACGATAAAATGGTTATTTTATTATGATCAGTAACGTATTTAAAATTCAATTAAGGAACAAATTTTGTAATACCTATAAACTATGTATGTACACATAATTAATAAATGCAGTAATGTTTTTTTTTCTTTCAGTGAAACTATGTATTTATGTACAGTCATTGCACATATCTCGTTTTGCAATATTATTTACAATTATTTAATCTTCAGAAAACGTACTGCTAGATTCTACAGGATTAGGTCAAACAGCCTTTCGATTCGTAGAATATATCTTTGTCGTTGTAGCCACCTCGGTCGAGCATAAACGTTTAATAAAACCGTGTTGCCCCATCGAGTACGTATCGTAACGTACGATAGTCTTTCGTTTACGAACACTATATTCTGAACCGCGTAAAGGATACTGTTCATACGTTGTCAAACACAAAGTTATAATGAGTTAACATTTACATATATACACGTAATTAAATCTTTATTTTATTGTATTGATGTATGTTTATATGATGATACAGTGGGAAGAGAAAAGATGGTATTCATTATACTTATAGTTTATTTTTCTTTCAGATGCCAAAAACAGCACAAGATTGGCTGAAAATTGAAAGTAGTTTCGCTTCTATATGGAACTTTAATCATTGCATTGGAGCCTTGGATGGGAAACATATATCATTGAAGGCACCGCCAAATTCAGGAAGCAAACACCGTAACTACAAGGGATCTTTCAGCATAGTTCTTCTAGCAATGGTTGACAGCGATTATTGTGTCACGTATTTTGATGTTGGATGTCAAGGAAGAATATCAGATGGTGGGGTATTTAATAACTGTTCTCTCTCTAAAGCACTTTCAAGACAATCCTTACATATACCAAAAGACGAACCTTTGCCTGGGCGAAACAAATCCGTGCCTTATATAATCGTAGCGGACGATGCGTTCCCATTGACTTCTAACATCATGAAACCTTATCCCGGGCACCATGTAAAGGGCTCTAAAGAGCGCGTCTTTAACTGCAGACTAAGTAGAGCTAGACGTATTGTCGAGAATGTTTTCGGAATTATAAGTGCGAAATTCAGAGTGCTTCGAAAACCAATAGAACTAGATTCAAGCAAAGCTATCAAAATCGTGTTGGCCTGCATTATCCTTCACAACTATCTCCGAAAAACTAAAGGTTCAAGAAACTATTACAGCCCTCCTGGAAGCTTCGATTCCGAAGACGTTGAAAGCGGACAAATCATACCAGGAAGCTGGAGAGAAGATGCCTCATATTTGTCACCCCTAACCTCAATGACAGGTCGACCCACAAATCAAGCAAAAAATATCAGAGATGAATTTGCTATGTACTTTTCAAGCGTTCAAGGTCAAGTTCCTTGGCAGAATTCCTTTATGTAAATCATAACATTGTAATGAGTTTTGTTTGGAATTGTTTTGTGAACGTAATGCCTACTGCTCATAGTAAGGTAGATTTCAGTTTTCGCTTATGGAAGTTTTCGGTCACAGCGGTAGTGCAAGGTAAACTTTTATATCGAAGAAATGCTTGTGTACAGCTTACAAATCTTTTGACAGAGTGCTTACGAGCACATAGATGGAATTTCGGCTTTCTGTGATTAGAAATTTATTCAATATTCTCAACAAACTTTGATCTCAGCAATATTGTTAGACTTCTGGAAACCACTTAACTTACTATCTAACTTTTTCGGCTTTTGTAACTAGAAATCAAGTTGTATTAATTCGATTGTGTTCTCTATACAAACCTTCGTTTATGTTTATGTCAGAGCTCGTTTATGTTTGTCAAAAATCTGGTACCTTTTTATATCATTCAATATTATACAATATCAAATCTACATAACAACCTGTCAGCGGCGTGTCTAAATTGGTTATTTTGTTTAAAGTTTTGATTCGCACTTATGAAAAAGTTGATTTTGCACTATTTTGAGCTCTGAACGTTTGTTTTATTTGCAAAATTAATAAACAGTGAAATCTAATCGTTTGTAGTAGTGGATAATTTATCCAGAAAATATATTTTGTAGTGCATAAAGCGCATATACAGTGCTTTTCATAGTGATATGCGGTGACGTATCAGAGGTCTGACATTTCATATTAAGGTGCCCTAACAGAAGTCAGTGTTAATAGAACTTGCTTAACGTTAATTACCAATGCGTGTAAAGTTTTTTTTTTAAATTCATTTAACCTCGAAATTCGGGTAATTTTATTTAAATGCGATATCATTTGAACTTTAAAACCTCAGCGAAAGCATCCGTTTACCTTTAAAGCTCTTTGGCTTCAGTGGGTAAAGTGTTACGTTTTATTTGCTGGATGAACGAGGTAATGCTTGCAGGTCGTTGGTGTAGAGTTGCAGTAGTGGTTTTGGAAGGTGTAGAAAGCGCCTCAGAATGCAACTTTCATTTCCGCGTAGTGTCCTTGATGTTTTCTCGACTCGCGTTGCCAGAGTAGGAGGCTCGGGCCCTACCTATTTGTTTAGCTTCCGTTCCTTTGTTTGTTGATATGTGTAGATAGGGGGAAACGAGTTAAGCAAATGAGAAGAGGATGGTTTTTGTGGGCCACTGAAGTCAAAGTAGTTTTGAAGGAGGAGGATTGCTGAGGTTCATGGTTTTAACGTTCTTCTTTCTTTCTGCGTTCTTCTGCGCTGCGATGAGGTATTTGTTTATTATTGGGGGGCACAAGTGTTGCTTGGTTCTTGTCCTTCCTTTCTGCATCGCCTATGAGCATAGGGTTCGGCTTCTGAGAATGCAGAATGGAATGTGAGCTGCAATTTTTCAATTTTTTTCTTTTTCTTGAGTGTTTTAATCAAAAGTGTCATTATACATGTTTACAAAACATGTATGTACTTGTTTTCAAGCACACTGCAGCAAAAGTTTGAAACAATACGGAAATATATATTGTGAACTATTTAAAAAATATACATCATTGATGGAAATGTTTACAAAATAACCCCCTGAAGTTAAAATTCTTGCCAGCATGAAAGAAAATATTTTAAAAAATGTTTCTCTATCATTTTTCAGAAAAGAAACTGTTTCTAAAATAATGAGAATATTTTTAAAAGGTTTTGATAATACTTCATGCTCTGTGAGTACACCTTAATAACCTGTATCTAAATGCGATACTGGGCTGACTGCAGCCATTGAAAATTTCATGAATACATGAAACCAGAGAGCAGAGAGGACACTTAATTTCGTTTGTCCACTTCCAGTCTAAACCAATATGGACCAAGTCTTATGTTCTAACTCAGGTTTTTTACGCTTGATATCGCTGTGTGGCCCGATTTTTTTATTTATGTCTTAATTCTTGCAAAAAAACGTAAATATTACTTGCAGTATTTTTTATTATATGCAGAGTACTGTATACTATTATATGGATAACTCAGAAATTAAGACGACTTAAATAAAAACGGGCCACACAGCGATAAACTGAGCGTATAAACTGAGTTAGAACTAAAGGCCGCTTTGGACGACACCATTTATGCTACGATGAATCTTACGATTAGCAGTAGTGCCAGAGTGTGAAAGCAAGAATTCTACAATAGGGCAAGATGCTATGGTATAAATCCATAACATTTTTCCTTTTTACTCTGGCACACTGCTTTCGCTAAGATTCATCGTACGAGAAATTGTATCGTCTAAAGCGGCCTTTAGTCCATATTGGTTTAGACTGGAAGTGGACAGGAGAAATCAAGTGCCTCTCCGATGCCTGGCTTCATATATTCATGAAATTATCAATGGTAAAGTCAGTCCAGTATCGCTTTTACATAGAGGTCATTGATACAAACTATGAACTTATTTAGAGTATCTTACAATCTATGAATAATGTTAGCAGTAATATTAGAAATCGATTAAGGGCGCACATGTAAATCATTTCAGATCCTTTAGATGTTTCTTCTTTTTTGTCTGTTTAAACCTATCGTAGTGTATTGTGCCATCAAATACAGTAACTTCTGCAGACTTATGTAATGACCAAATACATTCTCTTTGTTTTCTGTTCTGTGTTCAAAGTTCGGAGTAGGAAAGAAGCGACCGATGATTTCGCTGTTCTGAGACGGTCACCACCAACATGTGCTAACACAGAAATTTGTCCTAATCTAGACTCACCCTTAAACAATAGGTTCGCTCCAACCATCACCCTCCATTAAAACTATACTGGACCGCTCACAGTGGCGTCTCGTGGGCTTGAAAGGTGGTAGTTCACAACCAATGATTCCGCCAGACCCCCTTTTCGGGGCTGTCACCCTCCCCCCAAATTGTCGAGCTTATCCCAAGTATGAATTGTTACGGTAAAAAAAAGTAGAAACCGTGCAAAACTCCAGTTACAACCCCAATTTTTATTTAACACCCCCAAAAATGAAAATCCTGGCAGAATCTCTGCTCCAAAGAGCAACGAAGAAAATACGAGAACAAGAAACACATCGTTTGATAGCTTGAAACCATTTCTCAATGTGCTAAATAGAAAATAGAACTTATTTGCACTATATACTGAGGTAAGAAATGGAAAAGGAACTCCACACAAAAATAAGTAGTTGGACTGGTAAGGAATCATCTCGCTTTTTGAGGTATGCTGACTCAAAAGGTCGACAGTGCAGCGACGAATGTATCTCAGAGCAGTTTTCCACGAAAGTATACAAATGAAAATTGTCTTTCACAGTAAATACATACACAAAATATTATTAATAATAAGAAGAAATTTAATATATCCTTCTTACCTTTATTTGTATAGGAAGTCCATTCTTCTGTTTTTCTGGGCAGCAAACTTATCTATAACTCTTTGGTTGAACGACATACTAAAGAAAAGGTTGTTTATTGTTTACGCAATGTTGCAAACTGCTTGATACTCTTCATTAGCTCTTCGTTTATTACTGATACTGGAACTCAAACAATTTTATGTAAATAGAGATGCAACATTATGTTATTTAAGCGTTTAATGTATTTGTCCATAAACGATTTATTGTGTATTTTGCGATTTTGGTATGTAATGAACGTTTATCCTTGCTTCTGCCAGAAGATTTGATTACCTTTTAAACACGAGAACGGGTGGAAAAGTCAAGGAGAGCTAGCAACAGTGCTCAGCCCTGTTCTTCTGCTATCTTCGTTCACTCTAGGATTGTGCACGCCGAGGTCCCATATACACAATGTTATAAGTTAGGCCTAACGCCAGTTAAGCGCATATGGGGCAACGCGTTCAGAAACGAAATGTGAACTGGAAACAAATTGGAGAGTAATAACAACTTGATAAACGAACTGTATACCTATGCCTCAGTGTAACAATTTAAAATGTGGTATGTTTTTAAATCTTTCGATAAGAAACACAATCTGAAACGAAAATAATAATAATAATAATAATAATAATTCTAAAATAGTTGGCAGTTCACGTGCTCCTGTGAACGTTAATACGCGACGTCACTGACCGCTCACTCATGCAAAAGTAAGTCACTGAAGGCGAATGATCAACTAATTACGGCAGGAAATATCAGCTCAGTTACTTCACCAAAGACTACCAAAATTTAAGCGATAAAAATACAAAATTACATATCAACGAAGAAAGTTAGACCGCAAAAAGTTTGCATATTGGAAGCAAAAATAAAATGAAATAAAAATGTAACTTACTGTCACTTTATACCGAACCGGAAGTGAAAAAAACTTACAAATATATTTTTCATCTTGGAAATATCATCAAAAATACAAAATAAATCGGGAAACTGGCCACACAGCCTTAACAGGGCTATAAAGTTTAGGTAGAATACGAAGTTTCGTCCATATTGAATTTAACCGGAAGTGGACAAACGACGTTAATCATTTTTAGTTTGGGTGACATAAATATCAAACCACAGCTCACAGAAAGGAAATGTCTTCATAATAAGATGTATCACATCAAAATACATAGTCAAGGTACTCAAGTACCACCTTCGATTGAACCGGAAGTGTTGAATTACTCTTAACATTTTCGGACTTCTTCACAGTAACAGAAAAAATAAAAATAAATCGAAAATCTGGTCACACAGCGTTAACAAGGGCATAAAAGTTAGGCAGAATACGAACTTTCGTCCATCTTGAATTTAACCGAAAGTGAACGTTAATCATTTTCAGTCTGGGTGCCATAAATCTCAAATAACAGCTCAGAGAAAGAAAATCCCTTCATAATAAGATGTATTGCATCAAAGTACGTACCACATCCGATTGAACCGGAAGTGTTGAATTACTTTTCATCGAGCTAGATGCAAGATGGCCGACTTTAAGATGGCGACCATGAAAAAAAGTTCCCCATGCCCCTCGTACACGATTCAATAAACATTGAATCAAATTCTTGAACAAGAAGTTGGATGAGTGCGTACACGATCCAACTGGTATAATCAAAGAGTTGTATCCAAGTAGTGTTGAAAGTGCTTGGATGGTGCTCGTACACGATTCAATAAGTTAAGCGGAAGTGTGATAGAGCCAAAAGCACGTGAGTCGATTTGCACTTTCTGCGTTGAAAGCAGGAACATGGAGTGAATGTTAAACATGATATGCGTCGCTTTTAATAAAATAATAACCTGATTAACGGCTGCGATTCCGTAGTTGGTGATGTCTCGAACATCGACTTTTTATTGCTTTATTTAAAACTCTTTTCAATCCTTATAAATTTCTATTTATTTCCGGTTACACGCACTTCTATAAACATCTAATGACAACTAACAATCCAAAGTGAAAATGCATATTTTATTATTATTTCGTTACATACGCACTCCAGTTGATCAAGATAGCGCCATGTGGAGGCATACTAATCGTGACACTTCGTGTCGGAATACATTTA
>JAGDQP010037494.1:0-18599 GCA_022664845.1 Lepisma saccharinum | reverse complement strand
TTTTCTGTTGTTTCTTCTCACCTACGCGTTCCTTCGCTGCGGTCTTAATTGTTTCAAGAATTGCCTCCCACATCATACTTACATCAATTTCATTATTAATAAAAGATAAAGATAAGATAAAATGAATTTTATGGGCGGTAACAGCACTATGGCTTACGCCCGTACCGATACGGGGAAGCCCCTTATCTTGGTCATGGCAAAATTTAGCTGTTAAATAAAATAATAAAAGAATATAAAAGATGAAGATGTAAAAGGTCTTCACAATCAGCGCACTGGTGTAAATGGCCAGAATAAAAACCAAGCCTGTAAATGGGACTTTACAAATAAAACAAAACTACACTATAAAACTTAATGGAAGCCTGTAAATGGGACTTCACAAGATAAAACAAAACTACACCATAAAACTTAACAGCTAAGGAGCATAATCATATAAAATAAAAGGAAATCATAAAAATTTTCAAAAACAAGTAAAAGATTACCGTTTAAGTTTAGGTTTATACCTAGGTTTCCCTTTTCTTCCCACGAGATTAAAATCTATATCCATCAGGTGGTCCTGAATCATGTCTGAAGCCAAAGATGAACATGGTTCATCGATAGTATGTGCAGACTCTTCCTGAGCTAACTGAGCAGACAACACGTTCGTCAGAGTCTTAATGCTTGTAGCGAGAGGGGAAGTTCGAACTAATTTCGGAACTTTATAGGGACTAAAAGTAGTCTTAACACGTGGAGCTCTAGAGCTCTGCACAGGCGTGTGTTGTCCCTGACTCTGCGTCGGCATATAGCCAGGAGTCTCCGATTCTTTGGGCGGCTTCGGAGTGTCGTCATGCACAACAGACTCTGTTTGTGTTGATACGTTAACTGTCTGGGTACCAACCGAGACAGTTTTAACTGCTATTTTGGCTACAACATGTGAAAACGCACCAGAGGGAAGGGTGCGCTGAGACTCTTTTACGCGACGTTTTGCATCGCCAGCAGATATTTTCTCTATCACCATCAGCTCTCTAATACGTTTTTCTTCTTTAAAAACCGGACAGTCACGCGACCAGGCCGTGTGATCACCCTTGCAGTTAACACACTGAGGTTTCAGTGATGTGCAAGGATCCGCACCATGGCTACTGATACCGCATTTTGCACATACAGCAGAGGTCGCCTTACACGACGTGCTGGTGTGTCCATAGTGCTGGCATTCAAAACAGCGGAGCGGACTCGGTATATAAGGACGGACAGGTAAGCAATAGAATGCTGCCTTCACGTCCTTCGGGAGCTGTGGCATGCAAACGTCAAAATTAGCAAGCTCGTGGGTTGCAGTTCGCCACTCTTTCGAGTTTTAATGCGTCTAACGTTGACTACACCTTGGCTGGCAAGTTCATTCTTAATCTCTTCTTCAGGGATATCTTGCAAGTCCCAACAAGATATTACGCCCTGACAAAAGTTCAGTTGACGGTGTGGTTCAACTTGAACTTCGAATGGTCCTAGGGTTTTTAGTTTAAAGAGATTAGTTGACTGTTTATTATTAGATGTCTCTACGAGCAAGGTGCCGTTGCGAAGCTTTTTAACATGCTTAAGTTCACCTGCAACGTGATTCAGTTGTTTTTGTATAACGAAAGGGGATAACCCCTTCAAACCACCTGGATTGTCTGTTTCACTCTTTACTTATCACAAGATATCGTGTAATAGACGGTACGATACTTGTCTGTTCCTCTACTTCGATTTTCTCTTCTTTGTCACTGCTTGATGCATTAGCTGTATGCGCCTTCTTACTAACATCAGCGACGTTCTCTTCGCTCTGTCTCTTCTGTCTCTTTCTTTCTTTCTGCGAAGGCGACTTATTAGGATGTGGTGGAGCCATGATGAATGAAAGCCGTAAATGCCCACACTTCTCCGTCTTCGTTCTGAGGAGCCAACGAGGCTGCCGGGTACTACCCTCATCACCCTTGTCAGCAAGCTGGAAATCGAGGCGAAGTCCAATGACTTGGCGTCAAAATCACTTGTACTCCCGACTGATGGATACTTGGGACACCCACTCCCCCGAGTGTTGGCGAGACCAAAGGTCCGAAGAGCTCCCCAATGGTGCACTTCCCAGTCTCAACGAACTAGACCATCCAAGAATCTGCTGTTACGAACTAGGCGCTATCCAATGGTTCCGCCCCCTTTCCCCTGGGCCCAGGGGCCATCGTCAATGCAAATACATCCTGTCACATTATTGGTCATTGCGCGGAGGCGCAACTCACAGCACAAGAGGAGATGAAATAATGAGTCATTAGTGGATGAAAAATGGGGTGAATGTAAATGAAATCCTCTCGGCTGGTCCTCCTTTCAGGCAGCGTAGATGTTTAGTAGGCTGATTGCAACCAGCATAAGCCGGCCGGACGATGGGGTCGCCAATTCCCTACGCCGTATACGAGCAGCGATGGTCTGCTGCTCGGGCTATGTGATGGTTTCATCACGTTGCGGTCCGTAGACCTGCGATGAGGTCGCCAATCCCCTACGCAAGTGGAAAGTAAAAATGCTCAACAGAGAAGCACTTTGGCCCTGCTGTTGGACTTCCCATAGGCAGCAACGATGTTAGCAGCTGCCAGGGCTGATTGCAGCCAGTAAAACCGACTGGGTTCATTATTAATATCATCATTATTATTACTCTAGTCGGCTAGGATTTCGAACCTATTTGAGAGTTCGAGTTGGTAATCTGCTCTTATGCTCGGATTATTTAATAGTTTCACTTCGAATTTCAGTTGTTTTGATCCCTTGCTTTCTCTGTTCGCGATGCATAACTTTTCCCTTACTTTTGTGATCACTAATTGATGGTCGGTGTCACCTTCCGCTCCTCTGTACGACCTAACATCCATTATGTTGGTGTGTCTTCGTCTGTCTACTAATACGTGATCGATCTGGTTGAGAGTTTTGCCGTCCGGAGATACCCATGTGTATTTGTGTATGTCTTTGTGTTCAAAGTACGTGCTCTTTACCAGTAAGTTTTTCGAAATCGCGAAAGTTATCAGTCTTTCTCCATTGTTGTTGGTCTTTTCGTGAAGCAGTCTAAAGTATTCAAACTCCCCATTCTTATTAAACCTTGGAGAAAAGCTGATCTGCATCATTTTTCTCCAATTTTCTGTGGGCTTAGTTGTTCAAACTCTCCTAAATTTAGATTGTGTGTGCACTTTATGCAATACGATTACTGAATTACACCACTTTCTACCATTTTTCTGGATTCCTAGTTGCTCGAATTCTTCTGAACTTTCATTTGTACACTTTACACAATACAATAACTCAACTGTGTAATTTTCTCCCATTTTTTTTTCTGTACTCGACGTTAATCAAAATCATTTATATTTTGCATATTTTACACAATCCTACATTGTTTCCATATTTTACACAATATCATCACTAATTTCATATTTATCGCGATCAAATTTTCCAGTGAAATTGCAATTCGCGTTTATTGCGCGCTGTAAATCTTAAGCTGTCTCTGGACAGCATCTTTATTTTTGTTTTTCTTTACCAATTCACCGTGAATATAACAACATTTCGGTCTTGTTCCCATACCACTGTGATCATAAAATAGTATAAACATTACTGTTTTAACACTATATCAGCGTCATCTTCAGGTAAACACTTCTGAATTAGACGCTAATATAGTGTCAAAACTGCATCCTTTATACTGTATTTATTTGATCAGAGAACTGTCTGTCTTGTCAGCATTCATATCTGTTTAGTTGATTGTTGTTATAACGTCCTAAACGAGCTGGTAAGCAACTAAGAACGGAACCTACAGTTTAACATGGGCTCCAAACCACTTGTGTCCCCACCGGGAGATATCTATTTAGTGATCAATTCACTACAAATTTCCATTATTTGAACGTAAATATATGGTTACCCTTTTCCAGGGATGATTTTCACCTGAAAAAAAAAATTTTGCAATTGACTAATACAGTGAGTAAGCATCCTTTATTTAGACTCTATTTCAATACGACAGTATTTCATGTACCAGGCTGTCCCAAAATTCCTGCACCATACAAGGGTGAAAATTAAACACAGAAGATCAGAAACAAAGACAGACTTTATTCAACAAAGTACAGGCCTCCATGTTCGCTGACTTTCACTCATCTCTGCGACAACAGCTTAATCTGATGGCGATACCAGGTGGCAGGTTTAGGATTGAAAAACTCGCGACATGCAGAATTCACGTCACCATAGGAATTGAACTGCCAACCACACAGGAAATGAGAGAGAGATCGAAACAACCGTAATCCGACGGTGCAACGTCAGGACTATAGGTGGGATGAGGTAACAACTCAAAACCATCAAGCTCACCTGTGTCTGTCACTTTTGAGACCGGTAACTCGGAGCACTGTCAATTTGCAAAACAAAGCTCTTCCTCCTCATTAATACTGGGTATTTCTCGTTGAGAATGGCATATACGCGGCGTAATTGTTCAGAATACAGTTTACCGGTTACGGCACGACCTTCTGGAACAAACTCGTAATGGACAATCCCTTCGATATTCCACCAAACACATGAGTTTTTTCCAAAATATGTCCTGTTTCACATGTGCTATGGCCTCAGGTCCTCTTTTCATCCACCGTTTACATGTATCAGAATTTTTCAGGAACACCCTCCTGTCACAATTCTCCTCCAAAAACGAAGGTCACGCGGATTTTGTAGCAATGTCTGGCAAACTGCAACTCTGCGCTGGGCCTGTACTGCACCTCTGTCAGCTCGTGTGGACTTTGTCGGGGCTGTTTCTTGGTGTAATACATGTCATGCAAGCGACGGTTTCCTGTCGATTTGGATGACCCAACCACTCTTACTAACACACGTGTGCTGGATTGTGGTGTCGCATTCACAGCATCCTGCAGAGGATTTTTAATGTCTATCGGAGGTCTTCTAGTGCGGGGCTTGTCCGCGAGGTGAGATCAATTGCACCGAATTTGTTAAACCAACGGGAAGCTATCGATCGATTCAGCACTGCTTCGTTCTCCACACGACAAATTTCCCCCCGCAGCCGGTTTAGCTGTTAGTCCTTTTTTATAAAAATCGTAGCACTACACAAAGTGCAAATTTATCCTCACTCATCGTGCTCACTGACTTCACTGGAACATGCGCTACAAATGCAGTGCTTGCCTTCACTTGCTCCCACGAACCTGTACTCTATGCCTGCCAACAGCCAAATTTGAACGTCTCACCCTTTTCTTTCCACATATCTCGGTCTGCTGATATCCTCATCCATGTAGCTCCTGAAAAACGCTTGATTTCATCTACCCATCTTAAATTTGGACGTCGTCTCGGTCATCTCTTTGGATCCAATGTACATTTGCCGTCCATCTTCCATCTGTTCGGCTAGCTATGTGACCGGCCCATCTCCACTTCACCTTCTTCGCAGTCTTGATTACATCCTCTACTTTTGTTTGTGCGCAAATCAATTAATTTGTCTGCGTGTCCCTCCTAGTTATTCCTAGCATGCATCTCTCAATTGTTCTTTGAGTGACTCTTAATCTTTGAGTTGTTTGCGCATTCAATATCCAAGCTTCACAGCCGTACAGCATTACAGGTAAGACACACTGATTATAAACTTAACGCTTCAGACACATTGGTAGTTTGCTTTTGAAAATAAAGTGTAGTCTTCCAAACGAACTCCACGCCATTTTACATCTTCTATTTATTTCATTCGTCAACTTGGCATTCGATGTTTTAAGCTGGCCTAGGTAAACATACTCATAAACTATGCCTATTTTCTCCCCGTTAATCTTTATTTCCTTCTTTTCAGCATGTTGATTGTACATTACTTTTGTTTTATTTAATATTCATTTTAAGGCCTGTTTTTGAAATCTCATTACCCAGTTCTTCTATTCTGGTTTGTAGTTATTCTGCACTTGAAGCATACAGGACTATATCATCAGCGAATCGTAGGTGATGAAGATATTCGCCATCAACTTCATCCCAGTTCAAATTTTGGAATTCTCTCTCTTCAGGACTGCAGAAAACAGTTTTGGAGTTGAATCTCCTTGCCTTACCCCTTTTTCAACTTCATTTTTTTTTACTTTCTAGGATCATCATGTCAGCTTTTCTATTTTGAACTTTGTATCTTTACGCATCATGCTTTTTCCCTTAACCTTTTCCCCAACACCTTCTTGGTGTTGTGTGAAAGGGATATTCTGTAAATGAGACCCTTGAGACCGAGATACGCCTGTTACAATAGATAAGGAACTTGACGTGAAATTCTGGACGTCTGGCAACCCTAGTCTGCTTACATCTGATGAGTGGCAATGAGCACGCTCATGATATAAGATAAATCCGCGGTAAAAAATATCGTGGCAGTTAGCACCAAATTCCGATTGTGGCTGTTAGCACCCGTGGCAGTTAGCACGTAATCCCTTTTTCAACAGATGGTACGATAATATTTTGTCAAGTTTGTCAAAAACTGTCACAGAATATTACTCATTTCATTGTAATAAGAATGTTTGTCAGTTTAATACAAGTATTGACAGAAAAATAAACTTCTAAAATGGGCTAAACCATCTCTTTAAAAAAGCCTAAAATAATGTTTATAATTATCTTTAAAAATCTGGGCCCTACCCATAATACTAAGAAAATATGTAGATAACAACAGTGTAGAGTGTAACCCACCTATAACGAAAACGAACATAACGAAGTAAGATACAGAAAACAAAAAATCGACTCTGTTTAGCTTTTATTATAGTGTTTCTTATGACGATATGATAGAAAAGAGCACGAATAACGTTTACAGTAATGAATACTATATGATGTATTTTTTTAAACAGAAGTATCAAAAATAAGTATTTATATCTCTTTAGGTTAACAAAAATAATAATATGCGTTTTGTTGTCTGAAAAAGATAAGTCGAGCTTTCAGTGAGGGTCATTCCATACCAAATCAACCAATATAAAAGCAATTTTAGACCTTAGGCTTTACAAAATGTGTGATATTTAGTAATTATGTTATATGCATCAATATGATCAAAAATACAAAATTTCAAGTTTTTGTCCCTTGGTTTTTGAGTTATAAATTGTTAAAAACAAAAACAAAAATCGAGTGATTTTTGCCGCATTTTGAAGCCTTTAAAAGCCCGAAACTCAAAAACTATTTGTCCTTGACAGCTCAAACTTGCAGCATTCGTTTCAGAATTTCAAGAGCTGTAATTTGATGTATTACCTGACTTTATTAGACGAATCTTTATAAAAAAAAAAAAAATACAACAAAATTTGTTTTTTGAATGCCTCAAAATCGACATTTTTTTTTAAAAAAATGCAATGTGTTTTTGATTAGAATGTATGTGACAAATTTCATGATGGTATTTCAATGGGATCATGTTAAAAAAATGTTTTCTAACAGAAGTACCCTCCCACTTACGAAATATCCATAACGTGTATAATTAGCTTAAACGGCAGTACGCATAATGGCTTTTAGCAAAATAAATTTAAGTGGTTAAAATGTGACATACAGTATCTTCATTTCAATGCTATTGTAGAACAAACCGAGCCGCTGTAGCTCAGTGGTAGAGAATTAGCGTAGCATTCGGGAGGTCGTGTGCTCGATCCTAGCGGCCGACCATCCTGATGGGTTTCCTAGGCTTTTTCCTTAGTCACACCAGAACAGGCAA
Organism: Lepisma saccharinum; assembly: GCA_022664845.1. Lineage (NCBI taxonomy): Eukaryota > Metazoa > Arthropoda > Insecta > Zygentoma > Lepismatidae > Lepisma > Lepisma saccharinum. The sequence continues at coordinate 10,981 of JAGDQP010037494.1, read as the reverse complement.
AATGCCGAGATGGCACATTCAACATAGGTCCCAACCGATACGTTACTGAACCCTTCCCCGCTATTCCGGCCTGAGCCTCAGATACCTAAAGGCCATACATAGAATTCAAATTAAAAACTACTGTAGATCAAAACTAGTAAAAAGTAGTGAGTCCAGCCTGATCTCTCGCTCTCTTTTTTTTAAAGGCAGTAAGAATAATTAGTTTGAAATTATTTAGTTACAGGCTAATAAACCTACCACATTTACTACTTGATTATAATAATAGAGTGGTAAGTTTGTTAGCCTGTAACTAAATAATAGCCTATAGCCTTGTTTAAATACAGAGATCAGACTGGACTGACTACTTTTTACTAGTTTTGTTCTACAATATTATTTAATTTGAATTCTATTTATGGCCTTAGGCATCTAAGGCTCAGGCCGGGATACAGGCGGGAGGATTCGCGAAGATGTCGGGCGGGACCTATGTTGAAGGTGCCATCTCGGTATCTGCCTTGTTTGACTGACGAAAAACCCTGGAAAAGCCTCAGTCAGGATGGTCGGCCGCTGGGATCTCCACTGAGCTACGGCGGCTCGGTTTGTTCTACAATAGAACTGAAATGAAGATACTGTATGTCACACTTTAACCAATTAAATTTACTTTGCTAAAGGTCATTATGTGTACTGCCGTTTAAGCTTTGTACGTTATGCATATTACACAAGTAGGAGGGTACTTCTGTTAGAAAACATTTTATTTTCAACATGATACCATTGAAATACCATCATGAAATTTGGCACATACACTCGAATCAAAAACACATTGAACATTTTTCCCCCAAAGAAATTAAAAATTTAGGGTGCAATGGAATTGCGCACACTTTTCCGGTTTTATCAGTTTTATACGATAAGCGGCTGACAAGCTGTCATAATTGACAGGATTGCGCACAAAAAACTAAGTCAATGTTGTCAGATTGAACTGTTATTTTGGAAGAAAGAGGATACCACAACCACTTGAGTGACTTTTCAAAGGTAGAAAGGCACGAGCTACGAGAAATCTGTAAGAAAAGAGCAGCGGAATACACGAATGAAAGGCCAAATAAAATTATTAGAAGTGAGCTCTTTAATTCAGAAAATGCAGAGAAAATACCGCATAAGGATATGAAGACGTGTAGAGAAGCTATGTACTATATTCGTAAACAACTCACACCTGTTCGTCTGAGAAATATCCCACAGGCTGTTGAGCAAACGGTTAAAAGACAAAGTGAGTTTACTCATGATGGAGAAAAGTTTGTGTTTGTGCATGAAGAAGCTAAGATTATCATCCTAACTTGTGTAAGTAATATCAAGTACGTACAATGATAACATTTACTGAACATATTCACAGTGTATGTAATTAAATTTATACATAATTTGTTTCGGTATAAGGCATTTCGTCCATTTGTTTTTGTAAGTTTTAGTTTTTGGAAGTTGATACCATACATCACTTCAATATTGTTGGTTGTTTCTTTTTTATATATATTTTCTTTCTTTTTTCTTTTGTTTTACACATAATCTTGACATTTTAAACTTAATAAGGAATTAAGTTATGCTACATATGTTAATAAACATAGAATAAAAGCTCGAATAGTCTATATTCAGTTTAAAGCGTGTTTGTATGTCTCATTATCAGGTTTTTATAATTTAACTATAGTATTATTGTTAATAACATTATAACACAAATGTATAAATAGTAACAACTGTTTCCGTCTAGCTTTTCAGATTTATGTGAGACACGTGATGTTGAGATTTACGCTGACGGTACCTTTTCTTATGCTCCTCGTCATTTTCATCAGTTGTATACTATTCACGGATTTTATTTGCCTCTATGCTATGCGTTTTTGCCGGGAAAGAATAGGCAAACTTATAAAGCATTGTGGAAAATGATAAGAAGTTTAGAAGCTGGAATAAATTTGAGATCGATCCATTTAGACTTCGAAACTGCAGCTCACGAAGCTATCAGGGAGATATTTCCAGCATGTGAGATCATTGGGTGTCGATTTCATTTGGGGCAATCTTGGTGGAGAAAGATCAAGGGCAACAAACACTTACATCGAGACTACCTGAATCCGCAGTCTGAATTAGGTAGGTATTGTACGTGATTTCACTTCAAATTTTTTGTTTGTTAGATAATTAATCAGAGCATTGAAATGTATTAACTTTCGGTAAACGTTTACAAAATTAAGCAAAGCTGATTTCCTTGCGACGTCACTGCTTTCAGTACAAGATAACAGATCACTCCTATTATAAATTGTCAGTATTATTGTTATTGCTAGAATATAGATTAAAATTAATTAGAAGCCATACATTATCGAAACAGTATAATTGAGTTTTTATTGCATTTTACAGGGATGTGGTTAAAATCGTCTTTCGGTCTTTCATATTTGCATCCAATGGAAGTACCCGATGCGTTTGCAGATTTGATATCAGTGGCACCGGACAATGAAGGTCTTCACTTCTCCGACTACGTGCTCGAAAATTACATCGAATAAACTAGCAAGTACGTAAGTCGTGTTTTGTATGAGTTTAATTTACTAACTTTTACTATTCCATTGATTAATGAATATTGGAGGGTGTATTTGAAAAAAAAATCTTGTATATATTTTATATTTATATGGGTCTTGAAATACCAAATGAAATTATATAACATGAAACAATTGGCATGATAGTTAATATTTGTTTGTTTCGTTCTATTTAGGTTTCCACCTAGAATATTGGCTTCAGAACCCTCAGCAGTTCCTCGGACGACGCGTGGGGCAGAATCCTTTCATAAGCACTACAATGAATAGTTCTATTCACCGTCTCCAGACATTCATCAGGTGATATCAACCGTGCTCAAGATATAGTCAGAAACAAAATTGAAATTACGATCAATTGCGAAAGGAGAGGTCAGAACACAAAGAAACGACGATTGGAAAAGACATAACTTCATAGTGAAGCAGTATCAGGTGCTTAAAAGTGGTACATATTCAGAATAACAGACAGGACGGATAAAAGTTTCTGAAAAATGTAGGGTTAAAGTTATTAATCCTTTACAAGAATTAATATTTTATTTCTACTCTAAAGAAAAAAAAAACCTGATTTGCGCACAAATTTTAGAGCTGTCAAAGTGGCAACGTTGGACCAAAATCTGTGCACAAAACAGGTCAATGAAGACTGTGCGCAATTCGGGATCTAACGTGTGCGCAATTCCGTTGCACCGAAAATTCTGATTTTGAGTTATTTAAAAAACAAATATTGTTTTATTTTTTTAAAAAATATAAAGATTGGTCTAATAAAGTAAAATAATACATCAAATTAGTAAAAAAAAAATAGTCTTTTTTATATTTAACAATTTGTAACTAAAAAACCAAAAGTAACAAAAACATATCATTTTGTATTTTTTATCCTTACAATACTTATCTACATGTACAAAAAAAAAAAAAAAAAATCAAATTTCCGGGACTTCAAGTTCTAGACCATTGCTGGTTGATTTGGTATGGAATGACCCGTGCAACAATTTGAGCTTTTGACGGTCAATGATAGTCAAAAGACGATTACGCAACTTTTGACGGGAGATAAACTAAATCTCTATTGCATTTGGCACGTTTTAATTAAATAAACATCGTATCACAGACGGGTGTTTCTGTATGTTGTATAAAATTCTACAGACTACTTACTTTCTGTATCGTTTGAATTCTGTGGTATGAAAATACAGTGCGTAATGATTTGGGAAGTTAAATAAAGAATATCTGATTTAATATATTTTTTAAAGTTTACTAAAAATTGACCTAGCAAGGATAGTATCTAAAGTTCATTCTTAAAGATGTACATTCAGAGTCAAAAGAATGCCATTCAAATCAGTATTTAATAGCTCACAGTATTAACTGGGTGTTCGGAAGTCCGAAGTCAATTTCAGAATACAGATTACTTGGATTCCGAAATTTCGACTATCCGAAATTCCGTAATTTCGAAATTCCGAGGGCCGCGGTAGCTCAATAGAAAAGCGCTCAGCTCTGACGCTTGGGGCCGTTCTTCGATCCCTGTTCGTGCCATGTGGGTTCTTTGGTGGACAAACACAATGTGCGTGGGTTTTCTCGGGGTTCACCTTTTTCTCCCACTTTCTTAATTTTACCAATCATCCCATCATCATCCATCCGTACTGAGCCAAAGTTGCCTAAACTCTTTAGGCTAAAGGCCTTGAAAATTGAATTTCAATTTATAATTCGGAATTCCGACTTTTCGAAACTCCGGAATCACAAATTGGCATTATGATTCCGGAATCCTGATATAAATTCTGGAATTCCTAACACCCCTAATTCACAGGTACGTATAATTCTTCACTCTTGGTTAGAACTTCAACATGCCGCTGCGATTGAACATAATGTACGTCATCCACTTTAGGAGGGTTAAAGATTACTGTTCTATAACCTAGAATGATTCAAAGGGTTACTCAGTTATTTTATCCTAGACTCACATTCCAGTTATCAAATCATGTTTGCTCATTCTTTATATGTTCTATATATCAACATGGCCTTATTTTTTGTTATCACTGGGTTACAGTAGTTTTTCACATCCATCATCTCTGTTGTTAGCTTTCATTTTAAAACTGAATCTTACAGATTGACTTCTATATTATTTTTATATAGAAAACACATGTCATGAGTCAGTCTGAGTCATGAATGCCTAAAGGTTATAAATACATTTAAAGTTCAACATGTCATGAATAAATTCATCCTTGGGGCACAAATGTAGTTAGTTACTTAAAAAAAAAAAAAAAAAAAAAGACTTACTTGGATGCGAGAAAATCGATGAGGGATTTAATAACATCTTGAATAGGCATGTTAGGTCCCGGTTGCGGCCCTGTCCATGTTGCACTATCTTCAGGAGTCACAATCACAGCAGGAGGTTGCGGAACTGGAGGTCCTGACGTCGTGTTTCCATCTAAAGGAAAAGACACTATTTATATATATGTGATCAAACAATACAACAACATTAACGTATCATATAAAAAAGAAAAAAGTTATCATACTCAAATTATTGGTTTATTTTAAATTGAACACTGTAATGTTTAGACCCCGTATATAACTAGATGCTAACGACAAAGTGCGTACACTATCTCAGGAGTTCTCTATTTTCTTATATTTCTTGTCAGCTAATTATAATTTAAAATATATTAATAATTACACACTACTATCCGAAATGACACAATAAACGGCTCTTGAGATGAATCCTGTGTAAAGAAACTGTTTCTAAATTACATGAAGAATAACACTACACAGTTCAATAAACTTAATGATAAATATCTTTCATAACACGCAGGCACACCCAGAAGTTGGTTTCGGGGTAATTAGCGGCTTCGAGGGGGGGTCGGACCCCCACGACTCACCCACCCCTCTCCGTAAGTCCCTCATAACACCATATGACTACTGAAATATGCTGTTCTGTGTAAGTTTGAATCAAACGCACTTCGATCTTTATTTTAAATTAAGAATAACTAAAATAATCGGTCATGTGTTTTTCTTTTGTTGATACGAAATATCTTTTATTTTTAATCAGTAAACCTATAAGGGTCGCCGCCGCAGTTAAACAGTAAAGCAGATAATTCGCCCAGGGATAATCAAGAATATGCTACACACATGGAATTCCATCTCCTGCCGGTATAGTGTAGACGCTTCTCGTCGGGAAAGCGACCGGTTATACGAGTAGAGGGCTCACTTCCCGAAAAAGTAACCAGCGTGTTTGCGGAAAAGTAGTTATAATAAACACAATATTTTTCCATCTGAACAATATGTGCTTCTATTGATAAAAAATCGTTCACACAACAATGCAGAACACTCCAGTACCATGTGGTTTCTTGTTCTACTACGTATACTTATGCTTTCATATGTAGTACAGTATAAAATTTAACACAACTAAATAATTACCGCAGCTAAATTAGAAACAGTCGTATTACAAATATAACACAACTATGTCAATTCTGTAGCACAACTACTGTTATAGAAACCACAAAAATTAACAATGCCGTTTAACTACACCTTATTGTATCCATATTTTAAAACAATATAGTAAGATTGCGATGTCACAGCTTATACTAGCACATGTCAACAAAGTAATCAATACGGCTAGGATTTTCATGATTTGGCACATTTCTTTTGATAAGACTAATGACTTGCTAAAGTACATAAAGATACTTCGTTGGAGCATATTTGTGCGTATTGGGCAATTTTATCCTGATAGAGCATATTCTAATGGTTTTTCGGTCATATTGAACACATTTTTACTTTTTAAGCTTTTCATACACATGATATATCCAAAGTTGATTTCCTTTTCCCTCCGAATTTATTACAAGTGTATTCTTCCATTTTTTTTCTGTGAAAATTATAAAATTTCCTCCCTCCTCTATGTTGTGGAATGTACGAAATGAAGTTGAACCTCAAATGGTCACGATAAAAAATATTATAATATTATACTATTGTTCCGTGATAAGCAGGTACAGTTCAAAGTAAATCTCAACTCATAAAATCGTAGTTTGTTAGGGCATATTTATCATATTAAAGAGCATACTAACTAAATTTTTAGGTTATAAATGCATATTTTATTCTGCATATTTTGGCTATTTTTAAGACATACAAATCCTAGCCCTAGTAATCAACAAATGTCTTTTTGATTGAGTAATCAACAAATTACGACAAAGAGTACGGAGTCTCTGTTCAGGACGCTTCCTATGAATTATTGTCATAGCTTCAGTTCGGAAAGACTTTCCAAGAGAACACTTCTGTCATCCTGAGTTCCCATCAATTTATATATATATATATCGTATATTCAATGAGTACGAGAAATAACAAATAAGTTTTCTATTTCCTGGTTCCTGAGTGGTAAAGGTAGGAATTTGAATGGAAATAAGACGACGTGCAAAGACACAAAATTATAGGATTATAGGATTCAAATCATAAATCTTTTTCAATAAAGAAATAATAATCCCAGAATAATCGGAACATCCACGGATATACTCAAAACTCAGAACGTGAATAACCTGAAGATTCACATATAAGTTAACACATATTTTAGCTGAATCAAAGCAGACTTGAAATCTGACAAATCCATATGTCTGTATCTGGAATCATGGAAATATATCTTTAATGTCAGACAGTTGCTTCATTGCGCAGATAGGTAAGAACAGAGTTCAGTAGAAATTGCTGTTTCTTTCACTCAAGGCGTAGAGATGAGCCTCCGTCGTAATGACTTTTACTTTTCTTTCTCCAACTCCAAGAATCATCTCTGACATCTTCGATATTCTGTGTTTACCTATCTTTTATAGGTCTCGAATCTCTCCATTTCTCTTTTTCCACGGACTGACTTTCTGTTTATCGCTCATCTTGCAGAAATGATGCAATTATTGACAGGTGCGTACACAGAATCCGATCCGTGGGAACAAACAACGTTCGAATAAAAATTGTTTACATACATCCGCAGAACCAGTGATCAACCAGGGGTTTGTAGATCTTTAGGGCGAGCATTTCCCCTTAGTCCCTGCCTGGTTACGGACCTTAAGGCATTACTAAAGAAAGCTACTTAAAAAGTAAAGCTTACTTGTGTTATGTTACTTCTTCCTAAGACTGCTTTGATGATCGCTTTTACGTGGGGCTTCCTTAACTTGTGCAAGTGACTGTCCAAAATCCAGAAAATGAACTGAATTGAAACTTTTACCTTCACAATCGTTTGAAGTAATCTTCGTTACTTTAAAGAGTTGGATGATCAACCATTTATCAAAGACAATGCGGCACTCCAACTGAGGTATTGCCTGCAATGCTGAATTTAGTCTGAGTAAGGCCCTACACCCGTTTAAAAGGTTTTCCAGCGATAACAGACTTCACGCGAGGGAACAATTAGAAGTCGTATGGCGAAGGTCGGAACTGTAGGGTGGATGGCCAATCTATCACCTAGACTTACTTTTGTCACTTAGTTTTTGAATAATAGCTCCTGGTCTGTGAGCAGATGCAGTATCATGCAGCAACAGCATTCTCAAAGTTCCTGTTTTTGGACGTTTTCGCTTCAGTTCTTTGAACAGCGTTTCAACACACAAGTACCATAATATGTCTCATATATGATCATCCCTTCTGGTATGTAATCAACCACCAACGGTTCTCCATCGTTGAATATAATTGTAAGAAGTCGGTTCCAAGAACGAAAATCTTGTCGAAGAACAACTTATCGTGAGTCATCTTCGGCCAACTACACACAAGTCTGGGTTTTGTTTGGAGTGGTACAGTAGTAGAAGTCCAACTTCATATCTAGCACAAATGTCTGTCAACCGTTTCGAACCATTAGGGGAACATGGTAAGCAACTTCGCCGCATATTCCTTCTGTCTCTGTTTCTGTTCACGAGTAAAGGAATCAGGGGCCCATTTTGCACTGACTTTCCTCATCTGTGAATGTTCGTGTAGTATTGTGTTAATACTACAAACACTGATGCCAACATCCATACTTAACATCCCGAGGAGAATATGGAAATTTTCTTCCACCAACTGAGTCATCATGTGAATATTGTGCTCTCGTTCACAGTTTTCCGAGGTCTGCTAGAACAGGGGTCATTTTTTAAGCTCTCCTGGCCCTGATCAAATGACGCAATACAGTTTGTTGTGGCGTCAAATGAACACACTTGATCTCCATGAACAACTACTAAGCCCTCATGGATTTTCTTTGCTTTTTCACCAAGCTTTTAAGCTTTTGAAAATCCAAGATGAAATGTCTCCTTGGTGAAATCCATCCTTTTTCGCCAGCTACTGTAACATGACTGAATACAAGAGCCTGTCTCCATTAGACTGAACCAGATAGAATTGGTTGAACTACATTTTCTGTTAGCTCAAGGTCCAATGTTGCCAGCTATATTATTTAAATTGGACACTCATTTTAGTTCAGCTACACTGAGATCACTTGCAAAACTTTTTGAATGTTCACGTATGAACAGAGTTACACTAGCTTCTGTTTCTGTGTGTGCTACAGATCTCATACTTTTGCTTCCTACCCACCTCTCACATCCTATGGATAGTAGTACCCCATTTTGTAGACAAAATGCCGAAGTTGATTTTCCTCGGTATCTTATGCTATTTCCGCAAAGAATTTTGGAGAAATTGTTTCTTGGAGTGGAAGCTAATCATGACGAAAATTGGCTTGATCTTGCCAATAGCGAGCGATTGTTACTGCGGCGATGAACTTGCGAGTTCCGTAAGCCACAGAGTTAGTTAGGAGTGGGAGCCAATATGAAAGTAAAACAAAGAATGCTAGCACGAGACAAAGATAGAAACAGTTTTTGATAGAAGTCAAAGCATGTTCCTTTCTGGTTTGAACAAGCATTGAAAATTCAACAATTGATGTTCCTATACACTTGCGTCAATAGACATCTATCGGTCAATTTCAAAACTTTGTATTCCAAGACTTCGGGTCGAGCCCCGTGCCGACTATTCTAACAGAGGCTTTCCGGAATTTCCCCCTCAGTTTTATCACGCGAATGCCGGGATGGTATCTTAAGTAAAACCCTGGCCGATACCTTCCCCTTTCCAGCCTGAGCCAAACATGCCAAAAGGCTTTTAATGAATTCAAATTCAAAAATTTTATCCAAGCCAGGGAAAGACACGCAGATAATTACAATCTGTTTATATTTCTCTCTCTGGTTCAAGGTCAAATACCACAATCTTTTTACAAGCGTTGTTTCAGTAGCAATGAATAGTATCTGCCGCTGTCATTTCTTGTTTTATGAGCACTGAACGATATGAACCATTAAAACTTCAGGAATCGTATAACCCTGATACCTTCGTGTCAATTTTATTACTGCTTACACAAAGACTGAGTACAGTCAACTTAGTTACAAAATATTAGCTCAAATCACCGAAGTATATAAAATTAATGACATGTAAAAAACAAACATGTAAATAGGTGAAACATAACGGATAAGTGCCGGCAAGCTTAGTATTTGGTCTCACACCATGTTACAACTAAAAAAAGAAAGTTTGCTGGAAAATTTCTCAAAATGTTAAAGTATACACAAAAGTTTGTAGTTCTCAAACTTAGTATTTTGTTTTATATATTTTTAAAAATTCTCTACAGCAATGCTTCTCAACAGCTGTGCCGCGAAACTTATGAGACTGTGATTTTGCTGACACAAATAATTCAAATAATTTCGCACAATACTGATTTTGAAAAAGGAATCAAAAGCAAATATTGTGAGCTTAAATATATTTATTTTACATGGAAATTATTTGTTTGTTTACGTTTTAAAATAAAATATTTAAGTTATTAATGAGAAACTAGTCTCCTGCATCACTGCCAACTTTTACGTTAGTGTGTCGCGAACATATAGAGGTTGAGAACTACTGCTCTACAGTTATTGGGTTTTGTGAAATCTTTAAAATGATACTTAGCAATTTTTTGTACTTCGCACATGAATTTTATACCATACGCATTACAACAACTTTTGTATGAACATATTGTATCATAGACGAGCCTACAATGCATATCATACTTAAACAAGACGACAAAAAATTAGTAAAGGTGAGGAATTAAAGTGTAGGATGAGCTATCTGTACAACTCTTCATAACTACACTTGACTTCCATTCCATTGACAATCCGAGAAGCAACTTATCTCCTTTGACAATCTACCATGTTCCACGTCTGTTAAGGATTGGACGGAATCGGAAGACGCCTTGAACATGGATAGTAAAGATATAATCTCTCATTGATTGAGGAAATACAATGAAGATAAAGTACATCGCTCAATCAGAAACGATTTAGATTTATGGTTAAGTTACGATCTTGGTTCCTTCCCTCCTTGAGAGAAGAAAATTACGGCATTCTTCTTCGATAAACAAGTTAATTCATCAAAGAGATAAATTCTTGAAAATAGGTCTTTGCAAGTTCTACAGACAGACAAAACTAAAAGGAATAAGGGGGATATATATATATATATATATATATATATATATATCCCCC
>JAGDQP010037493.1:0-18599 GCA_022664845.1 Lepisma saccharinum | reverse complement strand
ACCACAGCTTTCCTTCTTAATCTCACCAACCTAGTTTTCACATGTAACAACTTCACCTTTGACGACAAACACTACCTTCACATCCGAGGCACCGCCATGGATACGAGCATGGCACCTTCTTATGCTAATCTGTTTATGGGCAAACTCGAACATGATTTCCTGCAAACTCAACCTTTAATCCCACTACTCTGGGTAAGATTCTTGGACGATGCTATGGACTCATGGTGAAACCAGTCTCAAGACATTCCTAGAACAACTGAACCAATTCCGTGTTGTCCAGTTCACCTGGTACATTTCCGACAAAATAGTCACATTCCCTGACGTGGACATCACTTTAAAAAACAACACCCTCATCATTTCCGTTGACATAAAACTCACCAACCATATCCAGTACTTACACTACTCAAGTTCCCATCCTTACCACACCAAGAAAGCGATTCCTTTCTATCTTGCCCTCAGAGGACAACGCCTGAATTTCACCACCTATGCTGCTGAAACTTACAACCAAAGCCTCCAGGAAGCTCTAGTCAGCCGAGGCTACCCTTCTAACCTTGTAACCAAACAGATCCTCCGTGCAACCTCACACACTCAACCCACTCAAAAATCCAACCCACGGTCGCCCAACCTACCGGCTCTAATCACCCAGTTCCATCCTAAACTAACAAAGATCAAACAGATCCTACACTCTAATTTCCACATTCTTCAGTCTGACCAAGACACAAGATCAGTATTCTCCACCAAACCTAGATTAGTTTTTCAACATCTTGGTCCGTACGAATCCCTGCTTGCCACCACACCAAACCGGCGCATAGACATGCCAGAGACCCAGATGTAAGGTCTGCTCCATTTTCATCACTTCTTCCACAATTACTATCAATACTGCTAATGGTTAGTACACCCTCAATCCCAAGGGTACATGCCACACCCCTAATGTTAAATACATAATAACCTGCTTATTCTATGATGCCTTTTATGTGGGGGAAACAAGTTGTGCTCTTAACATTCGAATTAATAACCATCGTCACTTCTGTACTATTAACGAACCGGATGCCCCAGTTTCCTTGCACACCGAGCCCACAATACCAATTATTATCTATCATTCCTGGTTGGCATAATACACATTTTACCCCCTACAACCAGCACCTCAACACGCCGTCTGTGGGAGAATGCCTTTATTCGCGGTTTGAGCGCGAAAATAAAACCTGGCCTCAACCTTCAATAACTCTAAGCTCTCCTTTTCTTCTGCATTTTCAACACATTTCCATCCACGAACCCACCTTGTACTTACACACTATATAGTTATTATTATTTCAATTTGTGGATATCTACGCGCTACAGCAGTCAGTTGTTCTCCAGTTTTGATGTTTTGTTTGCTACGTGTCACTACTGTCTCTTCAAACTTGTACTTTGTGAACACGTGAACTTGACTCTCTACTTGGAAAAGTGTGAATACACGAAATATAGCGACTTTTTCTATGTGAATATGTGTGATCTAGTGCGAAAGTAAGCTGTAAGTATTATCCTTTTTTCTCTTTCATTTCTCTTAAATTTACCTTCAATTGCCTTCCCGGCTTCCCTTTGTACTAGTTATATATATAACTAGCACAAAGGATAGCCGAAAGGGCAATTTAAGGTAAATTAATGAGAAAAATAGAGGAAACCCACACATATACGAAGGTTAAGTCATAAGTCATGACAACTATTTTTTTTTTTTGCTTTTAATGGGGGATAACAGAACAGATCGAAGATACACGTTGGAAAGCTTATGGCATGGGTTATCGAATGGTCCCACCAGATGATGTATGTGAGTAGATCTGCATGTCTGAGCCCGCTCCGAAGTTCAGTGGGTGAGCGACAATGGTCCGGAATGGATGTCACAAAGAGTGAACAACGTGCGCATGTGAAAGTAGCATTTCTCCTGGGCAGACATGCACGGGAATGCCACACAAAGTTACTAGGTGCGCGTGCTCTACCTTTTCCAACAGTAGCGAGGTGTGTAGCGGATTTCAAACAGGGCAGAGTCTACTGCCGATCTGCCGCTCAGTGGACGTCCTGTGTCCGCGGACAAGGATGTAAGGGTGATGGTACTGGAAAGGGTAAGGCACGCGCACCAAGTGCTTCCAGTTACTCTCTATAACATTCCTGTGCATTCCTGCCGCACAGAAATGCTACTTTCACATACGCACGTTGTTTACTCTTCATGACCTCCATTCCGTAGCACTGTCGCTCACCCACTGAACTTCGGAGCGGACTCAGACATGCAGATCTACTCACATACATCATCTGGTGGGACCATTCGAAAACCCATGCCATAAGCTTTCCAACGTGTATCTTCGATCTGTTCAGTCATCCCTAATTCGAAAAAAAAAAAAAAAAAAAATAGTTGCCATGACACATGACTTAAGCCTCGTATATGTCACTACGATATTTCGTGCAACAGTGGCAACTATACATGTGTACAAGAAAAGAACGAAGCACACGTGTTCACAAAACACAAGATTGAAGAGACAGTGGCGACGCGTAGCAGACGACAAATCAAGCTTGGAGAACAACTGACTACTGCAGTGCGAAGATTTCTGGAGCTTGGAACAATTTACAACTGTTTAGCGTGGAAGTACCGGGTGGGATCGTGGATGGAAATGTGTTGAAAACGCAGAGCAAACGGGAGGTTTAGCGTTATTAAAGGTTAAAGCCAGAATAGATGTTCGCGCGTAAAACCATGAATAAAGGCAGACGCCCTCCCACAGACGACGTGTTGAGGTGTTGGTCGTAGGGAATAAAATATGGATTATGGCAACCGACAAAGATAGATCGAAATTGTTATTGTGACACTCGGTGTGCAAGGAGACTGGTGCATTGGGTTTGTTGATAGTGAAAAAGTGACAATGGTTGTTAACACGAAAATTCAGAACACAACCTGTTTCCCCCACATAAAAGGCATTACAGAACTTTTAGGTTGTATCGGCCTTTAGCAGTATTGATAGTGAATGTGGGAGAAGCGAAGAAAATGGAACAGGCCTTACATATCGGTCTCTTGCAGGTATGGGCGCCAGTTTGGGGTGGTGGTGAGGAAGGATTCGTGAGGACCAAGGTGTTTCTAAGATTAGGTGGATGTTGAAAAACTAATCTAGGTTTGGTGGGAAACACTGATCTTGTGTTTGGGTCAGATTGGAAATGAAAGTGTAGGATTTGTTTGACCTTGGTTAGTTTAGGATTCAACTGGGACATTGGAGTCAGTGGGTTGGAGCTTTAAGTAGGTTGAGTGTGAGAGAATGCACGGCGAATCTGTTTGGTAACAAGTTTAGGTTACTAGCCTCGGTTGACTAGAGACCCCTGGACGCGTTGGTTATAAGTTTCAGCAGCAGAGGATGTGGAATTCAGGCGTTGTCCTCCGAGGGCAAGGGAGAAAGGAATCGCTTTCTTGGTGTGGTAAGGATGGGAACTTGAGTAGTGTAAATACTGTATATAGTTGGTAGGTTTTATGTCAACGGAAATGATGAGGGTGTTGTTTTTTAAAGTGATGTCCACGTCAAGGAATGTGACTCTTTGGCTAGAAATGAACCAAGTGAACTGGACAACACGGAATTGGTTCAGCTGTTCGAGGAATGCCTTGAGTCTGGTTTTACTATGAGCCCATAACATCATTACATCATCCACGAATCTTACCCAGAGTAGTGGGTCAAAGGCTGAGTTTGCAAGAAATCATGTTCGAGCTTCCCCATAAACAGATTAGTGTAAGAAAGTGATATTCTCGTACCCATGGTTTTTCCTCGGATCTGAAAGTAGTTTTGTCGTCAAACGTGAAGTTGTTACATGTGAGATCTTGGCTGGCAAGATTAAGAAGGAAAACTGTTGTTGGGGTATGAGGTTTGGGTCTCTGGTTAAGGAAGAATTCCATAGTTGCTAGGCCATGGGCATGAGGAATGTTGGTATATAAGGAAGTAACATATATGGTACGAAACAGTATGTGGGAAGAAAGAGGCGGTAATTTACGGATGATTTGTAAGAAGTGGTAGGTGTCGCCTTTTTAGGCAGGCAGCGCTTGAACATGAGGTTGAAGGAACGAGTCAATGAGAGGCGGAAATGCGTTCAGTGGGGCAATTATAGCTGGCTACAATGGGTCTGCCTGGGTTACCTGGTTTGTGGATCTTCGGTAATACGTACGTGGACTGTCCAGGGTTATTTACCTTATGGATATTTCAGATATGCCCTCACGAGGACCATTAGCGGTAATGAAATCGGAAATTTTCTGTTTGGGGGTGTAGGTTAGGTTTGTGGTGGTGCGCTTGTAGGTGTTGTGATCGGATAGTTGGCGGTAAGCCACCTGGAGGTAGTCAGCCTTATCCAACACTACTGTAGTGGACCATTATGTCACGGTTCTAACGTAGCGCTACAAGGGCTTTGCGTTGGCTATGGGTTAGGATGTTTGGTCACCTGATGTGAGTACTGACTATTGGTGCTTGCAGAGATAATGGAGAAGAAGTAACGTTCTAGGGGATGGCGCTGTATTTGGGGAAAAAATCTTCATATTCTACACATATCTACCACTAAACTCAATACTAGCCTTGAACGCTTCCACCCTCCTTTAAACATGGACTAACCTTAACTTCCTAACAACCAGCCCCAAGAATGTTACATTTCCTCCGTTATCTATGCCAGGACAATATTGAGTTCTCACATCAATGACCAACCAACCTAACCTAACCCATAACCAACGCAAAGCCCTTGTAGTGCTACGTGAGAACCATGATATAATGATCCTCCCAGCGAACAAGAGGTCTATTACAGTAGCCTTAAACTAAGCTGATTACCTCCAGGAAGCTTACTGACTACTATCTGATTCCAACTCCAGAAGCTCAACCGCCTAGGACCTTTCCTATACCCACCAACAGAAAATTTAAGATTTTATTACCACTGATGGTCCTCGTGAGGGCATATCTGAAATGTCCATAAGTACCTTGCTCCGGATAATTCACGTGCCCCGACCTCTTCCCTATTACCGAAGATCCACAAACCAGGTAACACGGGCAGACCCATTGCAACCAGCTATAATTTCCCTACTGAATGCATTTCTGCTCTCGCAGAATCTTTCATTCAACCTCATGTTCAAACGCTGCCTGCCTAAAAAGGCGACACCTACCACTTCCCATAAATCATCCGTAAATTACCGCCTCTTCCTTCTCACATACTGCTTCCTACAATAGATGTACTTCCTTATGTACAAAAAACAATCCTCATGCTGATGGTTTAGCAGATTTGGAATTATTCTTTAACCGGAGACCCAAACCTCATACCCCAGCAAACGCTTTCCTTCTTCACCTGGCCAACCTGTTCTCACATGTAACAATTTCACCTTTGAAGACAAACACTACCTTCAGATCCGAGACAAAACCATGGGTACGAGAATGTTACCTTCTTCCACTAATCTGTTTACAGGGAAGCTCGAACATGATTTCTTGCAAACTCAACCTTTGACCCACTACTCTGGGTAAGATTCGTGGATGATGTTATGGATTCATGGTGAAACCAGTCTCAAGACATTCCTAGAACAACTGAACCAATTCCGTGTTGTCCAGTTTACCTGGTCCATTTCCGAAAAAATAGTCACAATCCTTGACGTGGACATCACCTTAGAAAACAACACTGACCACTTCCGTTCACATAAAAACCACCATCCATATGCAGCACTTACACTACTCAAGTTCCCATCCTTACCACACCAAGAAAGCGATTCCTTTCTCCCTTGCCTTCATAGGACAATGCCTGAATTCCACCATCTCTGCTGCTAAAATTACAACCAACGCCTCCAGCAGGCTCTAGTCAACCGAAACTACCCATCAAACCTTGAAACCAAACTGTCACACACTAAACCCACTCAAACTTCCAACCCGACGGGTCTAACCACCCAGTTGAATCCTAACCTAACCAAAGTCAAACAAACCCTACACTTTCATTTCCACATTCTCCGATCTGATCCAGACACAAGATCAATATTCCCCACCAAACCTAGATTTGTTTTTCAACATCCACTTAATCTTTAGAAACATCTAGGTCTGTACGAATCCTTCCTCACCATCACGCCAAACCGGCGCCTATGCATGCAAGGGACCCACATGTAAGACCTGCTCCATTTTCATCACTTCTCCCACAGTCACTATCAATACTGCTAATGACCGATTCACCCTCAATCCCAAGGTTACATGCCACACTTCTAATGTTATATAGTCCTAACCTAAAAGTTCTGTGAGGCCTTTTTTTGTGAGGGGGGAAACAGGCAGTGCTCTGGATTTTCGTATTAACAACCATAGTCACTTTTGCACTGTCAACAAACCCGATGCCCCAGTCTCCTTATACACCAAGTCCCACAACACCAATTTTGATTTATCTTCATTGGTTGCCATAATCCACATTTTACCTCCTACCGTTTGTGGGAGGGCGCCTGTATTCATGGTTTAAATGAGAAAATATATCCTAGATTTACCCTTTACTAACTGTAACCCGCTTTCTCTGCATTTTGATGACTTTTCCTTCCACAATCGTATCCCCAAATAACACGCTGCAGAGTTGCCAATTGTTTCACGTGCCATACAGGAGTCAACTGTTCTCCAATCGATGTGCCTTCCGCTACGTGTCGCTACTGTCGTCCTAGTATTTTGTTCTATCCACGTATGTGCGTCTTTCCTCATCTACAGCAAGTCTACGGTATTAATACCGAAATATCGCAAGTACTATAAATATTAGTGTGTAAGTGTGTATGTTCGCCTATGGAACAAGAGCTGTAAGTATATCCCTTTCTTCCTACCATAAATTTACCTTATATATATATATAAAAGAGTGCAACTAAAGAACACACTTGAGCTATTGAAAGAAAAACTTCATTTCGCAATACACTGACAACATTGTGCCTACCTTGTTTCCACTCAGAACCCCCATTTTTTATTTGATCAGCGTACAACTTCGACAAATACCAACGTTTTGGAGAGATTCATTTTTCTTGTAAATGTTTCCTCTACCTTCACAGCTGATGAAGCCAATATATCATTGGCGAAACTTGTAGTGATTATAATCATCATATTGTTGGACGATTCGGTAACAGTGAGGATGTAGTGCCAACTTGGAGGTAAGAGTCAACAATTTGGTCCTCACCACGTAAATTTACATTCGATTATTGAAAGATAAGTTTACGGTTGATATTTTACAATTATCTGAACATACTGCCATAACAATATATTTCCTATGTGAAGGCGATTTTTTACGAACAGACGGACGGAGTGGCAATGGGTTTACCACTATCGGGTGTAACAGCAAATTGTAATGTTGAATATATTAAACAAAAGGCATTGCAGACTGCTGTACTTCAATCTAAGTGTTGACATAGATACGTACACGACACGACACGGTGCACAGAAGTTAGAAGAATTTTTACATCATCTTAATAAGATTCATTCGAATGTAGTTTACAATGGACACCTAAAATGACGGTAAACTGCCATTTCTAGATATTCTAATTTACAAGACCAACACTGGGAGATCTGGATATAAGGTTTATAAAAAGCCAACACACAGCCTCCAACTTAAATGCTAAGGGTTAGTTCTACAATCGACAGCTAAACTTTTAGTCAGCGCTAAGTTGAGACCAACTCTCATTTTGCGTACTCTCATTGGCCAAAATCAGACTTGGCCTCAACTTAGCCCTCACTAGAAATTTAGCGCGGTCGATTGTAGAACTGACCCTTAACCCATCAAAATCCTACAGAGAAATAAGCTGTTATTTCTAGCCTGATTCATTAAGCTTACAAGATTTCTGACAGGAAACATTTCAAATAAGAAATCTCAATGTTGAAAGCGTCGTACTTAAGAATGGGTACAATACAGAACAGATTGAGAAAATAAAAAGAACAGATCCGAAACAGGAAAATTTACTTACAAAGAGGGAAATAAAGGCCAGGAAAGAAAAGATGCCGTTTTCCACTAAACAGTATTAGTAACCGAACAGGGAGAGTATTAAATTAGAACTCGATCAACTTTGGCGGTGTCTACAAATTTGAGCCAAGCGAGTGGTTGACATTAATACAATGTTTTAAAAAATTAACTGAGACTCATTATCATGGAAACGGTAACTTCTAGTGTGGTTGAAGCTCTAAGGGGTTATGTCATGCGTTGTCCGTCAATTTGGATTACACTTGGTTTGATCGTTCCTTCGTCATGCTCGAATATGTTTACTAATTAAGTCTCGTTACAATAGAAACAGGGTCGATCGTATTCAGAAACTTTATTTCAAGTAACTAGCGCTGTACTAACAAGTTATTAACGATCTTTGAACATTCGCAGTCACTTGATTGTACCGCGCTAGTCAATCAAAAAAAAAGTTTCTGAATACGGCTGTTCATGTTTTAACATTCGAATACCGTACTCTCCTATACCGTTATGTCAAGTCTAGTTGGAAACTGCTTAATCGTTCCTCCGTCAAGCTGGATTATGTTTTCAATAATACAGTCTACTTTACAGAAACGGTAAATGTTCGAACATTTTAATATGGTTATTTACAATTTTAACAATATTTTCCTACACCTATGTGTCAAGTTCGGCTGGAATTGGACTAATCGTTCCTACGGCATACTCGAATATGTGTAAATGAGTGTCTCGTTACCATGAAAACGGCCACCAGGCGCCTCCCCACGTGGCGGATAGGGTAAGATATGGTGGGTATCGGAAATATTCCGGGGCGGACCAAAACCAGTACTGCTGCCTTGCAGTTAGTAGACGAATCTACAATGGCTAGGCGAAGATAACCCCGAAACAAAAATATCAAAGTGAGGGGAAGCAACATAACCATTACCACTTTGAGGCTGAAGATGAATTACATCAGCAAGGCTCAGAGATGGACAGAGGACGAGATCTGGAATCTTTGCCTTTATTGCGAGGTCGTTGAGCTGACAACTCTACACCTCTAAATCATGTCAAGAAATAGTAACAGATGGCTCATGGATTCTTCTAAGCTAAAAATATTCCGGAGGTAAACTAGTCCCTCATTCGGATCTCCGGGCGGAGACTGCTTCAGGGGGCTCCAAGAACAAGATTAAGAAAGATCTTAGAATAGGAACGTGGAAGTACGATCGTTATACGAAACGGGAGCTTTTCAGGTGGCGGTACGCAAGACCGAGAAGTACGAGCTGGACATATTAGCGATACAAGTAGTCCAGTGGGAGGGTCAAGTACTCTTTTCACTATGGAGGAACAGTCTCACGATTTCGAAACAGGATTCCTCATTAAGAACAGTATCCTTCCGGTAGTTCAGAATGAGTTGGTCAACGAAAGACTATCGTACGTTACGATACTTACCCGATGGTGCAACATGGTTTTAATGTCTATGCTCCGACCGAGGTGTCTAATATAACAACAAAGATACATTTTACGAGGAGCCAGAAAGGTTGTTTGACCAATTACCGAAATATAATACGAAAATTGTATTAGGTGAGTTTAACGCTAAGATAGAGAGGGAGGAAAAATATAGATCTACTATAGACAAATACAGCCTTTAAGAGAAGAGAATGGAGAAAGACAACTTTCGAGATCTCGAAAAACCTACTACTAAAGAGCACATACTTCTAGCACAAAGACATACACAAATACACATCAACGCGGAGATCTTCAGGCGGATCCGACTAAAATTATCGATGGGTGGAAAAGTTATTTTGACAAACTTCTTAACGTACACAACGGGAACAAAAAGAGGAAATTGAATTCTATACCGAAGAACAGTGGATACCCGAACCTAAGGAGATCGAGGTCAAAATGTGGATAAAGAAATTTAGAAACTTCAAATCATCGGGAATGGACAATATTCCAGCCGAATTAATTAAAGCAGGAGGAACGGCACTAATCAAGGAACTACATAAATTGACAAACGCTATATGGAGAAGGGAAGGGAGGAGCTTCCAAAGAAATGGAAAACCTCATTAATAGTTCTGATTTACAAAAAAGGCGATAAATCGGACAGTAATAACTACCACGGAATATCGTTACTCCAAACATGTTACAAAGTGTTGAGTAATATCCTGCTAACTCGCCCAAGTGTATACGTAGATGAAATAACTGGAGATCACCAATGTGGATTTAGAAGAAATCGTAGATCCACGTTGGACCAATTTTTCGCCTTGAGACAAATCTTAGAGAAGAAATGGGAATACAACAGGACTTCATCAGCTATTCATTGATTTTAAGACGACTTATGATTCTATTAAAAGGGAAAAGCTATACAATATCCTGGTACAATTTGGAATTCCAAACAAACTTGTTCAACTTGTGAAAATGTGTCTCAGCGATCCCATAAGCAGAGTACGAGTAGGTAATAATATGTCAGATAGTTTCGAGATTCCCAACGGATTGAAACAAGGTGATGCCTTGTCACCATTACTGTTTAACTATGCGTTAGAATATGCGATTCTAAAAATAAAATACTACAAAAGGGACTAACACTGAATGGCTTGAATCAACTGTTCGCGTAGGCGGATGATGTAGATTTAATAGGGGAATATATAGAGGCACTACAAAGTAACACCGATGTCTTAGTAGAAGCGTGCGACGAGATAGGTCTACAGGTAAACATAAATAAAACAAAATACATGATAAGCCGAAACACAGGGAATGAAGGAAATATAAACATAATAATTAGGGATGAGGTCACAGAAAGTAAACAAATTTAAATACTTAGGAGCATCCGCAACAAGCAAAAATGAGGTCACGGAAGAAATAGATAGTTGCTTGGTATCGGGCAACGCATGTTTCTATTCCACCCAAAAACATCTAACGTGACGATTAATATCAAGGAAATTGAAATTGAAAATATACAGAACGGTTATTCTGCCGGTTGCGAAAGCTGGAGTACGACCCTAGCAGATGAACATAAATTGTGTGTGTTTAAAAATAAGGTTTTGAGAAAGATACACGGACCGAAACGGGACGAGATGATTGGAGAATGGAGGAGACTGCATAATGAAGAACTTCACGGACTGTACGACTCACCCGATGTTGTAAGAATAATGAAATCACGACGACTAAGATGGGCAGACCATGTAGCTCGGATGGGGAAAAAACTAAGATTATATTTCATCTTGGTTGGAAAGCCGGAGGGAAAAGACCATTGGGAAGACCGAGACGATGTTGGGAGGACAATATTAGAAGCCATCTTCGAGAAGTAGGTGTTTGTGATGAAAACTGGCTTGATGTTGTCCAGGATAGATCCCGATGGCGAACGTTTGTTACTATGGCGATGAACTTCCGAATTCCGTAAGGCATAGAGTAAGTAATACGCTTAAAGTATTACGAAAATTTCCCAACACTAGTACGTCAAGTTTGGCTAGAATTGGATTAAGTGTTCCTACATAAAGCTTGAATGTGTGTATAATGAGTGAGTCTCGTTACCATGGAAACGGTGATAATGCGAAATTTCTGGTGCAGCTAAACCATGAGGGATGGTCCAAGCGATAAGAATAATAACTTTGGATGGAAGATGTCCAGTCGTCCTACGTAATACTTGAAAATGTGTTTTCCTTAAATTACCGCTACTACAGAAACTATACAACTTTTCGCCAATGTCTAACGTTATAACACCCTCCAGCACAACCACTACATCAATATCGAGTTTGATGTATATTAGCTAAAATTTCTGGAGCGGCTGAGCATGGAGGACTGTTCACTTTATGAGAATATTAATTGTGGATACAAAAAGTCTAGCATTCTACGTAATGTGTGAAAATGTTTTTCATAAAGTACCGTTACAACGGAAACCATACAACTTTATATACATCTTCCAGCACAATAACTACAACTATGCAAAGTTTGAAGTAAATTGATCCAAAGGTTCTCATAAGAGGTGCTAATTTAAGTTATAATAATTGAGCCTCGTTACCACAGAAACGGTGGTAAGTAGGGCCCGGATTTTTTTTTCTTCTTTTTATAGGATTTTACAAACAACATTTTAGGCTTTTTAAGGAGTTGGTTAAACCCATTTTAGGATTTTATGTTTTTCTACCATCCATGTATTAAACTGGAAGAAATCAATATCCAAAGCTCATATTTTATCAATTGAGTTAAGAATTACTTTACAAAACAAGAAATCGGAGCAGCAACCTCTCCTCTCTGTACTATACATAAACTGCACTGCTTTTCTTTACATTAAATCTCAAACCGTAATTTGCTGGATCACAGCAACAATTAGTTCTTTTTAACGCTGCATTAATGGTTGTGTTAAAATGAATACTTTTGCTTCGTTAAAGCAGACAATGTACTACGCCACACAATTACCAGCTTGGCGGTATATGGCTACAACTATAAACTCTGCAAGACTTCCGCATGTCCAATGAAAACCAAATTGAATTGAATTTAATTTTATGGAAGTCCTTTAATCAACTTAGTTCAGGCCGAACGAAACCAAGAAATCAGTAAAGAGTGAAAGGAAGTTGAAAACAAATGCAGATTCGTGCACGATTTTCCTCTTAACAGAAGGAGTTTCATATATTAATGCCAACATTTTTTCTTAAATGTTCAATTTACCCTCTTTTAGGTTCTTAATTTGTTATCAGTTTTCAGGACTTACAGGATTCGCACGTTTTACTAAGATATGACTGAAACGAAAATATATGTTACAATACTGATGTTAGCAAGCAATGAAAAAAATAGGTTAAAACCTAAGAATCCGGGACCTAGTGATACGTAAAATTTCTGGTGCGGCTAAAACTAAACGGAATACACAACAAAGAATTTATTCGATAATTCAACGAAAACGAACATCACTTAAATCTAAAATACAGAAAACTCATTAAGAAGACACTTAAAAGCATCGTTAGTGCTACAAGAGGCTGATTGATGGAGTTTATATTCACCAATCACACTACTCAGATACCATCTATAAAGAAATAAAGAGAAAGCAGCTAAAACAAGGATTGTCAAGTCTTTTAAATTACTAATTTCGGATGGAATAGGCCCAGAAGTTCCTGCACAAGGCGTGAAAAACGATTCTTGAACTACCATTATCATAGAATCCATTAATTTTTCGCCAATCTCTAACCACTGAGGAATTAGAAAAGGAGACGGTCGCGTAGCCGAATTGTGAAGCAAAAATTTTTACCCGTGAATCTTCCAGTGTTTACGTTCCCCTTTTAGGTTGGGAAGAAAACCAGGAAATTTCTACTACTTTATGTACATTGATCAAGGTTTCATTTGGATCAAACGTGAAATTTCCTTTTAGGAAGCTATAGATCGGAAATTTCACGGAAGTTCAATTTAAATACGCCAGAAAAAACCTTGGACCCTCGTGAGTCCCTTGATCAAGGTTTCCTAAGACTCGGTTTTGTAGTTAAAAAAATATTTTGCTTACTGTTTCACATTTTAGATCTTTCATAAAGAAAAACACAGCTTCATGACACAACTGATATTATTTAATAACAAAAAAGAAACTAAAACGTAACAGTTTCGGAAGTATACCACTTCCTTCTTCAGACTGCACCCAACAACCGAACATGGAAAAATTACTTAAGCAATAAAGAACGGAGATCGTGTCTTTTACTTTCCCCAATCAGGGGTCAGTACTAATTAAAAGTTCACTTTTCTTTCCCTAGCGCTGCTCTTCCACGGGTGAGCGTACGATTCACCGTCAAATTTGATGAGCCAGGAGAACAAACACAACTTTTATCTGATAAAAGCCGGAAATTCCTTCTAATGAAAACAAGCCCTTCACACGAAAATAAATTATTCGCTATACCGGCTTAAACAAAAGAACTTAACAAACATATACACCCTCCATTCCGAAAGAAACCGAACTTTTGAAAACAAATAGTACCACTAGTGCCATCTGTTGTAATATTTTACCGGTAGATGGCGTAGTCCCTCATTGACAACTGGTATAAATGTCATGAGATTTGGATGCACGGCAACAAAGTTATTGCGTTTCAACTGTCAGTGTTTTGTGTACATCGGTCGGAAAATGAGTTTCAAACAACGAGCTGCAATTGAGTTTTGTGTTAAACTGGGTAAACCTTTTACTGAAACGCACCAAATGCTACAAAATGCATATGGTGATGAGTGTCTATCCCGTACGCAAGTTTACGAGTGGTTCAGGCGATTCAAATCGGGTAGAGAGACGCTGGATGATGACGAAAGATCAGGCCGTCCCAGAACCGGATTATCGGAAGAAAACATCGAAAAAATGCGTGAATTCATCAAACATAACAAAAAAACGTCGGTGAAAGTTATTGAAATGGAATTAGGCATTCCTCAAACAACCGCATACCGCATTTTGACCGAAGTTTTGGGCCTTAAGAAGGTTAATTCGCGGTTTGTACCACACAAACTCACCGAAGACCAAAAAGTTGATCGAATTGCGCATTGCAAAGACATTGTTAAAAGTGCTCGGAAGGATCGAAACTTCTTGAAATCGATTGTAACTGGTGACGAGACGTGGTGTTTTGAATATGAGCCCGAAACAAAGCGGCAAAGTGCTGAATGGAGAGCGCCGGATGAAGGACCACCCAAAAAGTCGCTTGGTGAAGTCAAAAGTTAAGGTGATGCTGATTTGTTTTTACGATTCAAAAGGAATTATCCACAAAGAATTTGCTCAGCCCGGCCAGACAGTCACTGGAGAGTTTTACTTGGGCGTCATGAAGCGTTTGCTGGCAAGAATTCGTCGTATTCGGCCCGAATATCGAGAAATCGGCAGTTGGACTCTTTTGGACGATAATGCACCATCACATCGTTCGCGACTTGTAACTGAATTTTTGGTCAAAAATCACATTATTCGTTTGCATCATCCGCCCTATTCACCAGATCTCGCTCCGTGCGATTTCTATCTGTTCCCGAAACTGCATTTGGCGATGAAAGGAAAGTGGCACGCATCGATTGAAGCCATTGAGAAGGGCGACGACCGCCGTCCTAAAGACCATTCCAATAAAGGACATGGAGAAGTCGTTTGACAACTTGTTGGAGCGTGCAAATATGTGTATCGATGCAGAAGGGGAATACATTGATTAATAAAAATGATTTGTTCCAAAATGTACATTGTTTTTTTGTTTTTTTAAAACGTTCGGTTTCTTTTGGAATGGAGGGTGTATAATCATCATTATATTCGGCCGTTTTCTATCCACTGCTGAATGAAGGACTCCCCTTTTCTTTCCACATATCTCGGTCTGCTGCTATCCTCATCTATGTAGCTCCTGAAAAACTATTGATTTCATCAACCCATCTTGCATTTGGACGTCGTCTCGATCGTTTATTTTCTCTAGAAATCCAATGCAGTACATCTGTCGTCCATCTTCCATCTGTTAGTCTAGCTATGTGACTGGCCCATCTCCACTTAAGCTTCTTCGCAGTCTTGATTACATCCTCTACCTTTGTTTGTGCGTGAATCTATTCATTTATCTTCCTGTCAATCCTAGGTATTCCTAGCATGCACCTCTCCATTGCTCTTTGTGTGAGTCTTAATCTTTGAGTTGTTTGCTCATTCAATGTCCAAGTTTCACAGCCGTACATCATTACAGGTAAGCCACATTGAACTTTACGCTTCAGACACATTGGTAGTTTACTTTTGACAATAAAGTGTAGTCTTATAAACGAACTTCACGCCATTTTACACCTTCTATTTATTTCATCCGTCAACTTGGCATTCTATGCTTTGAACTGGCCTAGGTAAACATACTCATCAACTATGTCTATTGTTACTCCGCTAATCTTCATTTCCTTCTTTGCAGCATGTTGATTGTACATTACTTTTGTTCTACTTAAATTCATTTTAAGGCCTATTTTCGAACTCTCATTACTCAGTTCTTGGATTTTGGTCTGTAGTTCTTCTGCTCTTGAAGCATACAAGACTATATGATCAGCGAATCGTAGATGATGATATTAGCCATTAATTTTAATTCCTACTTCATCTCAGTTTAAATATTGGAACTCTCTCTTCAGGTCCAAATTTTATTTATTTATTTATATATATATATATATAGAGAGAGAGAGAGAGAGAGAGAAAGAGAGAGAGAGAGAGAGAGAGAGAGAGAGAGAGAGAGGGGGGGGGTTGATTTCATGAAGATAGGAAGTAAAAAAATGAGACCCTTTCGAGGGCCTTCCCTTGTAGTTGGCGCACTAGCCTAAGGGATAAGACGTTCGATATATATATATATATAACTAATACAAAGGAAAGCCCGGAAGGCAACTTAAGGTAAATTTAAAATAAATAAAGGAGAAAAAAGGATAATACTTACAGCTTACTTTCGAATTAGATAACACATATTCACATTTACACATAAAAAAAAGTCACTATATTTCGTGTATTCACAATTTTTCAAGTAGAGAGGAAGACAGCGAAGTTCACGTGTTCACAAAGTAAAAGTTTGAAGAGACAGTGGCAACACGTAGCAAACAAAACCTCAAAACTTGAGAACAACTTACTGCTGTAGCCCGTAGATATCCGGAACTTGAAATAATAATAACTGTATAGCGTGTAACTACACGGTGGGATCGTGGATGGAAAAGTGTTGAAAATGCACAGGAAAAGGGGAGCTTAGAGTTATTGTAGGTTGAAGCCAGGTTTTATTTTCGCGCTCAAACCGTGAATAAATTCATTCTCCCACAGACGGCGTGTTGAGGTGCTGGTCGTAGGAGGAAAAATGTGGATTATGGCAACCAAGAAAGATAGATCAAAATTGGTATTGTGGGACTCGGTGTGCAAGGAAACTGGGGCATCCGGTTCGTTAATAGTACAGAAGTGACGATGGTTATTAATTCGAATGTTAAGAGCACAACTTGTTTCCTCTATATAAAAGGCATCACAGAACTTGCAGGTTAGGATGTACTTAACATTAGGGGTGTGGCATGTACCCTCGGGATTGAGGGTATACCGACCATTAGCAGTATTGATAGTGATTGTGGGAGAAGTGATGAAAATGGAGCAGACCTTACATCTGGGTCTCTGGCATGTCTATGCGCCGGTTTGGTGTGGTGGCAAGCAGGGATTCGTACGGACCAAGATGTTCCTTAGATTAGGTGGATGTAGAAAAACTAATCTAGGTTCGGTGGGGAATATTGATCTTGTGTCTGGGTCAGATTGGAGAATGTGAAAATTAGAGTGCAGGATTTGTTTGACCTCGGTTAGTTTAGGATGGAACTGGGTGATTAAAGCCGGTGGGTTGGATTTTTGAGTGGGTTGAGTGTGTGAGGATCCACGGCGGATCTGTTTGGTTACAAGGTTAGAAGGGTAGCCTCGGTTGACTAGAGCTTTCTCGAGGCGTTGATTGTAAGTTTCAGCAGCAGAGGTGGTGGAATTCAGGCGTTGTCCTCTGAGGGCAAGGGAGAAAGGAATCGCTTTCTTGGTGTGGTAAGGATGGGAACTTGAGTACTGCTAATGGTCGGTACACCCTCAATCCCAAGGGTACATGCCACACCCCTAACGTTATATAAATCCTAACCTGCAAGTTCTGTGATGCCTTTTATTGGAGGAAACAAGTTGTGCTCTTAATATTCGAATTAATAACCATCGTCACTTCTGTACTATTAACGAACCGGATGCCCCAGTTTCCTTGCACACCGAGTCCCAAAATACCAATTTTGATCTATCTTTCTTGGTTGCCATAATCCACATTTTACCTCCTACGACCAGCACCTCAACACGCCGTCTGTGGGAGAATGCCTTTATTCACGGTTTGAGCACGAAAATAAAACCTGGCCTTAACCTTTAATAGCTCTAAACACCCCTTTTCCTCTGCATTTTCAACACATTTCCATCCACGATCCCACCTTGTACTTACACGCTATACAGTTATTATTATTTCAAGTTCCGGATATCTACGGGCTACAGCAGTCAGTTGTTCTCAAGTTTTGATGTTTTGTTTGCTACGTGTCGCCACTGTCTCTTCAAACTTTTACTTTGTGAACACGTGAACTTCGCTATCTTCCTCTCTACTTGAAAAAGTGTGAATACACGAAATATAGTGACATGTTTATGTGTATATGTGAATGTGTGTGATCTAATGCGAAAGTAAGCTGTAAGTATTATCCTTTTTTCTCCTTCATTTGTTTTAAATTTACCTTATGTATATATAAATTGAATGTTCTTGCCTTACCCCTTTTCCATTCAATGTTTGTATGTGGCCCATTGTGCTAAATCCAAGACGAAATCCGGCTTGTTCCCTTCCCTGGTAAAAATCCAAGTCTCGTTCAATACGATTCAAAATAACTTTGGTGAACATTTTGTATAGAACTGACAGTAAACTAATTGATCTGTAGTTTTCGACGCGTTCTTTGCCCCTTTCTTGTACAACAAAACTATAACAGCATTATTCCAACTTGAGTATTTATCTCTTCCTCAGGCACATCGAGAATAATTTCGCAAGTTCCTCTTTTATCTTTTAAAATCCCCATTTAAACATCTCTGCTGTGAGTCCATCTTCTCCTGGCGTCTTTCCGTTCTTCATCCCTCGAATTACTTTATCCACTTCTTTCATTACATCTGGGACGACATCATCATTTTCTTCTGGGTCTTCATTTCCTAGTTCTTCTTGGGAGTAGTACAATTCTATGTAGAAATTTTCAAATATTTGTATAATTTCTTCCTT
>JAGDQP010037492.1:0-11574 GCA_022664845.1 Lepisma saccharinum | reverse complement strand
GGATATTGACCTAAACATTATTATGTTTACGTCCCCATTGAAATGGGTTATTCGTAGATCCCTTCTTTTTAAGAGCGGAATTTCTCATCTTTTCTCCTACGCAATTTTACTCTAAAAGAGCGGTCCTTCTTTCCGCTCTCCGAAGATAAAATAATTTCGCTTTTTGAATTTAGCTGGAGTGCAGATTTGTCCCCAAAAGGTGGGGTGAAACCAAACACTGAGATGAAAAACATAAACGGCATTACAAAATATTAAAATAAATCCTCCCTACGAGAACTATATATGTAGAGTAAGTCATGCGAGAATACGATTGGGTAGGTATGTTGAACACATAAATGAAGTAGGTCATGCTTACTTTATATTTCTCTGTGAAATATAACAGTCCTAGTTTGATGGATAAAAAAAAATAGTGGAATGAATATCCCATAACTAAAGTTCAAAGCAGTAATTTCCAATAACAGTCCTATGAAATAGTTATAGTCTGAGCATTTGCAGAGCAAAACAAATACCGCATTATTATTTACATTGTGTTTCACGAGATTTGAGTCAATATGAAAATATTGCTAATCAAATAACCAACTCTGTTCTCGACATTATATGACGCACTTCACTACATGAAGAATAAAAGAGTAACATCCGATAACTTGTTTGCTTTTCTTGCTGTTACAATATCGTCTACAAACGAAATATACTTTTTCCTTCTGCATCCGAACAATGCAACATAACCATGTTTCGCAGAATTGACATTCTATCTACACTTCAACATGGTTGAATGGATAATCTCCCACAAAATGTACAACATATGTAACTTTCCTGTACATTTTAGGTAGCTGTAAGAATTGAAAACGGTACTTTAATGTGTCTTAAAATCAATTAACATACCGGTCACAGCCACTCCACTTTTCTTCGCCCACCAAACACGAATCATTAAACATGTACATTCACCCAATAGATGACATGCGCGGTTCAAAACTTTTGTGCCGCAACAATCATGATGTACGTATGTACCTATGAGCTGCAAACAACAATGAACCTTAGGGTTAAGGTAAGGAAACAAAATCTTACGAACAAACATCGTCATTTTATAACAATCCTTAAATACAATATAATTACATTCGCCTTCACGTATGCTTTCTTCTCTCTCTCTCTCTCTCTCTCTCTCTCCACAGCGTCTCACGTTTCAACTAACAGATCCTTCTCGAAGTTATATAACACTACGAACTATCATTCGCAGTAAACCATTCGTTAACGCTCACTTTAAAATCTTGATACTTCTTCCAAACGTTACAATCGTTCCAATTCACCCCTCGTTCGCTCCCAAACAGATTCTACTCTACTGTAAATTTAATTAAAATCTTACTATAGCAATGTTTTTCAACCTCTTAATACTCACGAACCGGCAAACTACACTGGGGAAACTTTCAAGAACCGTTAAGATGGCAGTTAGTAAGGGTTTTATTTTACTTTCGAAAGATTCCAGTATATCTTCAAATTCTAGTTGTTTAAAACAAATCTTTAAACTCAACGTTTAACTGTCCAAATCTACTAAATCGATTTAAAAAAATGTATTAATTTTCCAGGGATCGGTATAATAGTTTCGCGAACCGGTATAGATCCTGAAACAGGCGGTTCAAACCACTGAACTATAGCATCATATTACAAAAAAGTTAACTGAAATGACGGAAAATTCTAAACGAGTACCCTTACTAATGTATGTATCTTCTTACTAAAAAGTGCTATTTATGACAAGTGTAAAGCGGCGATCTTTAACAAGGGCAAATTTAGAAGCAGATGGTGAAGTCTAGACTACCCTTGAAATATAAATTTTGTGGATAATTAGTATAATTTCAGGCGCAATTATACATTGCCCATTTCATTCTACCGAGACACATATTGGACACCGTAGAAGCCCTTGTACCTCAGCCCCCCCCCCCCCACATCCGGAATCCAGCTTATGGATACGTACTTGACGAAAAGCACCAGATAACAGCGTGTTCTTACTATATGAGTAACGTATTTTTCCTATTGCAAGAAATTCCAATATTGTTCCCACCAATTTACACTTAGGCAGCCCTAACTTTGAAAAAGAAAGTTCATAAAAATTTTAAAGGTTTTTCAATGCCAAGTTTTTATTCTTTATTTTGTTCATTGTTGAAGCGGTTCTATTGTTATAGATTTGTATATTCTACAGTGTGTTGAAAAATAACATCGACAAATCCACCCCACGAAACTGCTGACATGAAAATAATAATAATAAAAAATATATTACTTTACCATCGAAGCTTTTTTTCAGTGGTATAAGTAGTATCATTCACGTTTATTTCAACCCACTTTTACTTCAGAGAATTTATGGGAATACCCTACCCCCTTTGGAGAATCCCTTACGCATCTATTGCACAATTTTGGATTATGCATTGTTAGATAAAAAGTGTCTGTAATCTTTGAGGATACCATGCCGCCTTAGTTCTATCGTTAATGGTATTGGAAATGCCAAGCACTAAAAATCATTTTCCCACTCTTTCGGCAGTATATAGTCCCAAAACGAACCGTGTGTGCACCGTCGATGACCTATGCCAGAGTTTCTCAACCTGGGGATCGCGGGATGTGTGCAAGGGGGTCGCAAGAGAAAGTGAAAAATAAATTCAGCTAAGATTTTGTAGGTTGAAACTAACAAATTTCAAATAAAGTATTTTAATTTGCTTGTTGTTTTTAATAATTACTAAAGATAATGTACTTTGCTGAATAGTTTGGGATAATATAATTAGAATACAGAAGTATTTATAATAAATGCAGGAAACAAAATGTTATGTTTTGAAATGAAAAACAATTATTACTCAAAATAAAATAAATATGGGTCACCGGCTAGAAAGCATATTGAAAGGGGGCGCCGGCTAGAAGGCATGGTGAAAGGGGGTCGCAGGATAAAAAAAATGGTTGAGAAACGGTGGTCTATGCTGTAATGGGTATAATAACCGATTGAACAGCTGATGTGTTTGGTCACAGACTCAGGGGTTAGATACACTACTAGAGCGAATATGTGTTTTTTGTTGCATGGAGGTACATCTGAGAAATGTGATACAATTGGCAGACAGATGAGGTGTAAGAGTTTACAAGGAGGATGTGCCAGTGACCCCGTCCACTGATATTGATGATTTTGAATGACATCCATATAGAACGACGTCGTTTCCACATACAGGAATATCATTGAAGTATTCCAAACGTAATATTGCAATTCGAGATTTACTTCTTAGCCAAGGTAAGGCAGAATACTTTATATTAAAAGAGGCCAAGAAGTTTTCTACGAGTAGGGGAGGCAGGAGCTCGTCATTACAATAAACAATTGTATGCATGATAATTGAGACGTGTTGCCTATGGAAGCGATTAATTTCAACGAGTCTTAACAATGTTAATAGTGCATAGTAAAAAGTAATAGAAACAGTACTCCAAACGTTACTAAAGTTTAATAGTCACGATCTCAAATATATTAGCTTCACTATTCATCTGAATGCGTACGACATCCGAAAGTTGACAATGGACATTCTTTTCTTTTACTTAATATTACAATATAACTCGTGTCAGCAGAGACAATAGTTAGGCAGAGACATTGTGTTTTTCTCTTGGGCAAAATGCTGAAATATATTCTTGTAAAGGACAGTTCACTATTAAGTTGATTAGGTCGGAATTTATATGCTATATTTATTCAAATGATAGCAACGGCTGTTGCAAATGCATAAACAAAACATTATCGTCATAGGCTGATGCATCAGTCATTAAGTGTCACTATTACATGTATATCAAATGTAATAGTTTGTATAATAAGCCAGTGCCATGTGGTGTATGATTTCGCTATACTTTAATGAGAGTTCATTGTTACGTACTATAGTCAATGACCGAATGTTGGAATAGTAATATTACACCATAAAAAATCGTAGTGTTGAGAAATATACCACCTAGTACGACTCCGTCCCATTCTTCTATTCTGTCTTTCCAAATCCATAAGCAGGGAACTTTATAATATTATACAAAGAACAGGGAAATCTTCTTTACGTCGGGGTGTTGCGTTATGGGTCTAGTATTTCTACTACTAGCATCTGTCGTTTTTCTGTCTTATCCGTTAAGCTAACGTGAGTGGGTTGACGAATTATATATTACGGCATTTGGTGCGAACGTGGTGCCAGGAAATATCTATATTGTATATTAGTGCGTTGAATCAAAGACCTGTTATATTCACGTCAAAAATACGCTATTCTTTCGGAGTCCGGTACGACAAAAACACTACAATGAATGGTGCCCCAGGATATACTCAGAAAACCCTATAGCAAAACACTATAATGCTCTCTTCTTATTTTCAGGTTAGGAACCTCGTGAGGTGCTTTTGTCAAAGTTGTTGTTGCAACACCCTGTACAAGAATCAAACAATTTCAATAACGAACAAAACATGAAATCCAAATCTACTTTGTGGTCTGATAGTTTCAACTGTAGATTTGAACTAGCGGGTTCCTCGATGGAATTTGGGCAAGAAAAAATAATTTTAGAGACATAGTAATACCCAACTGCTAACTTGCGTTGGTAATTGCTAGCTTTCAAAGTCTTAATGCTTGTATTTTCCAATGTGTATACTGACGCCCCCTTTCTCCCTCCCTTGTAGATCTTTTTGTGTTGTTTTCTCTTTCTTCCTTTTATCTTTATAGGCATCAAAAAGGGATTATTTAGTTCACTGGAATTCATGGATTGTATTTGTGGAAAGCGGTTGGGAGACGAGGTCGTTCTTGCAAGGAGTTCGCCTTCCTTTCGACAGTTTTCTGGTAGTCGTAGAACAAGTACCTGCAGATGACAAGAAGGGGATGGATATTCTTCTCTCAGAGGTATACACAGTCAGCTCTGATCACCCGCTGACAGTTATGGAAATAGGAAGATGGAAGTCTGCGGGTACGTTAGATATTTTGCGAAATGATATCAGCAGTCGTCGTAGGGATATGCGAGGACTTGTCGTCTCAGCTGCGACTTGTGCCGTAAGTTCATATATTATTTGTATGCGAATGCTGTGTATGTGTGTTTATTGGAATGGGAAAATAAGGAGCAGGCTCTCCCATAAACATATTTACTGACAATGAAATGGAAGAATGTAATTGAATTGTGTTTCTTGCCATCCTCAGGAAGGTTTTGTTCTCCTCCAGGTGTCAACACTAATAGTAAACAGCCATTAGTGTTATATAGCACATGTTTTAGTACATTATTTCCTTTTCTTTTATACAGGGTGTAACAAGACCTCGGGGAAATATCCCGGATGTGAATCCTAACATCGAAACAAGTAAAAATCTTCCTTTGAACATGGGTGAAAATTCCGCTTCATTTTGGAAATACAGTGCTTCCAACTTGGAGCCTAAAGCCGGAGCCTTACAATGGGAAGAAAATTAATAATTCTCAACAAATCAGAAAAGACGCATTCAATGAAAATCTTGTTTCCTGAAATTTATTTCCAACAACATGGTTGATAACAGTAGTGAAATCACGATGTCACTGGGTTATTACTGTTTCCAACCTTGTATACCATTAAAAAATTTCAAATAGCACTAGTTCGAGTTATTTGGCATATCTCATCATCTAATTATGATAAACAACATACTCAAAGCACACACGGCAGAGTTGCAAAATATGGACACGACACTATACGAAATATCAAAGGAAATAAGTAGTTTGTGTAAGATAGCGAAAATCATTCCGTCTTATGCATAGTTTACAACATTGGGGTTCAGTATCACGACGTAGAGAAATTTGAAAAATTTAAACATTATAAGAGGTTGGTAACACTGACAACCCGGTAATGACATGTTTTCACTCCTGATATCCATCATGTGATTAGAAACAAAGATAATATTCACAGAAATTAACAAAGATATGAGATACTGATATATGCTAATAATTGCGTATCATATAAATATTATGTTCTAAGTTTTTGTCTACATCTTTAGGTGACAAATAATACGCTGCTGATAGTTACGTCATCCCTTCCATGGAGCTACTCAAAATTATAAAGAACGCTCTGATCTAGCGTAGCATATGCCATTCTATACGTAGCATGCATAAACGTTCAGGGTCAGTTCTACAATCGACCGCTAAACTTTCTACTCAGCGCTAAGTTCAGGCCAAGTCTGATTCTGGCCAATGAGAGTACGCAAAATGAGATTTGGCCTTAACTAAGCGCTGACTAGAAGTTTAGCGGTCGATTGTAGAACTGACCCTTAGTCGATTTGAAATCAGGATGTTGGAAATGGATTTAGTCACCGCGCAGCAAAATCATTGCAGAATACTAGTTTTCTTGTTGAAAAGAAGAGATACGAAACGAGGACCTAAACGTAAATGAACACAGGCCTGCTTTCGAACAAATTAAAAGCATTAAACAGACATTGATCTTTTCTTCAGTATATGCATGTACTAAGTTTATTTAGTAAAAAGAAATGATGTATTTTGTTTTATTTTTTAACGCTTTTCATTACAGACACATTCACTTTCATATAATTACTTTCGCAAATCGTAAGAAAATCGTATCTAGTAGGATAAAATGTGCTTTGTCGTTGAGTATAGCATATCGAAATTAGTAACAATCACGTTTCACATTTGAGGTAACAGAAAAACGTATTATTTTCAAGGTCAGTGATACATATATACCATGCTATAGTTAAAGTTTAGATTTTATATAAACGTCTGACGTAATAGACAATACATGAATTCAGTTTCGTATTCAGCACACTCGAAATTATGAAAGCCTCTTCTTCGACATCACACAGTGATCAGAAAGTTAAAATTCGGAGGCAGTATTCTTTTATAATGATGTATAAAATAAATACGTTTCTTTTTTTTATAATATTTAACATGTTAATTTCTGTTAAGTGATTTATGAATAACAATTAATTTCACTTTTAACAAAAGTATAAGATGTGTGAATAACGTTCATTATAGGATATGCACCTCGTAACTCGAATAAATGCTCACAGGTATACAATTAACTCTGATTGGTAAACCTTCTAACCCCGTTACCAAAGAAAATGAGAAATTAATCGACTTCTTCTATTCTAAATATAGGCCAATAAATCTTTTCCTTCTGTTGTCCTTGCTGCATTGAATGCTACAATAGACCAGTCTAGAGAGAGCTTTTCTTTGTATTGAATGAACGCCCCAGGAGAGCTTGAGTCTTATTCGATTCTAGTTTCCGGCTGTCAGGTTCCGCCTTCACGTTTCAACAGAATTACAGTGCGGCAACTGTCTGGCGACATGCAAAATAACCGCAGAGAGACAGAAATATTTTCTAAAACACTGGTGTAAGAGGCAAGAACGGGAAACTAGCAACCGGAAACCTCCGATGTGTGGTATGTGAGGGGAGAGGCAGAGGTTGAACGGAGAGAGAATGAGAGAGAGAGAAAGAGAGAGAGAGAGAGAGAGAGAGAGAGAGAGATGAATAGAATGAGACTGGCTGCTTCCCATATTCATATATCACTGGTAACTTTAGTTTTAACGGAAATATCATCATAACGAGAAATGAAGGGTGAAGATAATTGGTACAGCTCTTTCTGAATAATATGTAGTTTTTTTTTTCTTTCTGGCAAGACTCCATTTTACTATTGTTTACTGTTTAATTTTCTTTACCTGAGTAGCACAAATGGTTAGACCAATATTGGAAAATTGTGGGTATGGTTGAATAAATGTTGAAAAATTGTTACATTGAAACATTTTGTGTTTTAAAGTAAAGTAAACCATAAATTTTCATTTGGTAAGTTCATTCCCTTTTGGACAACCAACCTCAACATTGGCCTAACAAACCATTAAATTACAAAGGAAAAGACTTAGATCCTCATTTGTTTGTAAACATTCTTGCTTCTGATTTGAACTTTCAGATGTTTTTTTGTGTTTTAACGGTAGAGAACAGCACCATAGCTTTTGATCAGCAGAAGCATCACCTTCGGTGGTGATGTGATTTAAAACATGTGAAACGTATTATCTTTAGAGGACTTTTTTTTTATCTTTTGTAGCCTATTTCTTTGTGGTTCATCGTTAGTGTGTTTCATTTCTTGTAACCCTATAGACGGTAGGATGACTCTTGGTGCAAACTCATCACGGAAGAGACTAAGCTACAAAAGGTAAAATTCTCTAAAGATGGCATGTTTAATAAAAGCACACGTTATCAGTAACCGTTCGTAAATTGTACGAAGTAGTTCTACAAAAGGAGACGCAGAAGTTCACATGATAATGGCTAATTACTCGCTGAGAAGAAAGCAATAAAATACCGGTAGGAAGGTATTGTAATAAATTTCTTTTTCTATATTTTTATTCCTTATTATTAAAAAAATAAAATCAGTACTAAAAGCTACCGTTAGTATGTGTTGAAATACAGTTACATTTACCGGGTTAAAACAACTCATATCGATATAAGCTTAAGTTGCGTGAAAGCCACAAGTAATTTTAGAGAACAGTTGATTTGATACATCTATTATTTTCAATAAGCTCACTGGTGTATACCTAATTTCTATATTCAAAAATGTCTGTCTTTGTTGTGTGTGTGTTTCAATATTCCTTGGATATTATGTTTATACCTCTTTTATGCATCTATTTCTTTAGCTTTCTACACCAAATTTGTTTCTACACCAAGTAATTTATTATTCGTTGCTTTCGGAAATCTGTTTTCTTCAAACTTTCGCTTTAATTTACAATATTTCTTTAACATTTCAAAATTCCATCAGTTATTCTTTGCAAATTGCTTTTCAATCCTCTTGAATAGCTTTTCATGGCAATGACATATACCGAGCTAACTTCTTCACTCCCCTTCGCCTCAATGTATTCTCTCCTCTTCTCAATTCCTTTCTCAATAAATTTCAGCTATCCCAGTAAAAATAATACGGTGAATTTATCTTCTTTAGTTTTACCATCTAGTACTCAAGAGGCGAGGCTAGGGAAGGAAATCGCTCCAAAAGGCTGCTGTCTTATTAAACACGTATGGTGGTTTAGAAAAGGATTAAAGTTTCATGCACGCTACATTGACCTTAGAATTCCTTTCACACTGTCGACTTCTTGGATATTGTTCAAGTACTATGGCTGAACTTAACCAATAAATTAAAACTAAATATTTAAAGAACAAACATTTGGCCAACCCTTTAGTGGCGAATCTATAATTACGGTGGAGGAAGATGTGCGTTAAACTCTCGGCAAGATTGAAAATGCAGTTTAATGAGAATTTAAGTAATGAATTTACTTTCAAACTACTTATTCATACATAATAACATCTAAAGTAGTATAAAGAACAAAAAATAATATAAAAATAATTCTAATGCGTACAATTATGCTATACAAAACCAATAGACATTTTTGTGATATTATCTTTTGTATTGAAAATTGGTCCTGAAATAATTGTATGTGAATTTAAATATCTAGAAATTGATCTTCAGAAACATGATAGGTGCGTTTATTATAGTACTATCATAATTATGAGGTAACGTCATGCCGAACTGTGATTCTAGCGTTTCGTGACGTTTACCACCGCGATTTTTAGCCTATGAGCGGCGACGCACTAGTTAGTCCAAATGGGATGCTTGGTAGGTTACGAAGTCCTCGTAACAGATGACGTAAACGGTAGAAGGGACCTAAAAAAAATGTGTATTCTCTATGAAATAGTCATGCATGAAAAAGTGGCTTCTGAGTAACTGGCATAAGTGCCTGATGTCTTCGACAACAGTGAAGAAAAATGGTAAGTATGCGGAAAAAAACACATTTTGATATTGAATAAGACAGTAAAGTAAATTACATAGTTGTTTATTATTTTATGTTTAATCATTAAATAACATCCTTCCTCAAAGACAGTCGGAAATAACACATTTATAGACACATAATATATTTCTTTGTTTCGATTTTATTATTCAACAGAACCCACCAGCTACTATTGTGAATGAACGTAATGGAAATCTGGTTGTTGAGGGTCTCGTTGGAAGCATTTGGGCATACCTCGAAAAGTGGTTAAATTTCACGTAAGTAACTAAATCTTTTATTTTAAGTGACAGATTCTTTTTTAATTTTTTTATGTATTTACTTAATATAAATACATCGTATAACAACATAGTTCCATTTGATGTCGTCAGTCCATATTATTTTTTTTCAAATATACAACTAAGAATATAGATCGATAGCTCCATTTGATATTGGTAATTGGTGCCACATCCCCAAGTAAAGATTATCTTTACATCAATAAGTCGTCAAATAATTTACTACACTCTTCACATGCATATAATATTAAACATCTTGAAGCCCAAATGATTTGTATTCTCTTAACATATGTATGGTTACGTAAATATAGGAGTTTCTAAAGTATGTATAATTAGATTTCACTCTAAATGATATATCACACTGTTCACATGAATATAAAAGTACCTATATAATGATTCACCACATATGAACAAGGATATATGTTATTACAGCTTTCTTAAGAAGAACTCAATTTCATCAAGAGTATAAACCTTCACTTTGTACTAAAAGATTCTTCACCTCGTGCTTAAATCTTGAAGATGTAAGGCCCTTGAAGTATATTCAAAAGTATATTAGCCTTAAAATAAGCACTCAATTGCTCCAATAATTGCTCAAAACCCTTAGATATTATGGGACTAAGAGCAATTGGGCGAATATTATTTGGGTCCTTTTTGTCGCCTTTCTTGTGGATTAGTACGATGATTGTATTCTTTAATATCAAGGGAAATTTACCTTGAGTAATAGAGCCATTTATTAGATAGAATAGGGGTGAAATTATTAAGTCAATTGCATCTTTGATACTATAATATAAACAGATATATCAAAACTATCTTCAGAGTACCTACATTTTATTTTCTTCGTAGCAAGAATAGTAGTAGCTGGAGTGATATTGACAAATTTAAATTTTTGTTTCTTCACCTGGCGTAATTTAAAAAAAAACTTCCTTTCAGAAGGGTCGTAAGATGACAAATTACTTTGTTTAGGAATACTACCTAGAAAGTGGCGTTTAAATTAAAACCATTAGCATAAATTTCACTAGATTCATTACGACAAGGTGTCACCGATTCCTTCTTGATTACCGACCACGCTGCCAGAGCTTTTGTTTTTAGACTTCTCAATAGTCGAGTCATTATAATTAATCTTTGCTTTTCAGATCTCTTGTCTATAAATCGTTTTTCAAGTTATTAAACCTAGTTTAATTTATATGCAGCAGTAGATGGAAATTTCTACATATAACAAAGGGTGTTTCAAATATAATCAATCCTGTTTTTAATAACGAGTACGTAATTAAACTAATTCTTGAAAGAACTCACACATTTTAAAAGTTTGTAAATAGTAAATACATTTTATATCTAGTTTCTTTCAATACATTTGCTCACTTATGTTTGAAAGGTCTCTTTCAAATTTATCTTCTATTGTGAAATTCCATGAGAATTGTTTTGGAACATTACATTTTAAAAAAATCATCTAACTAAGAAATCTGATGAGCCAGGAACTTGGCGGCCATAAATCTTCTGGGATCAATGAATGATCTTTTCATAGTTTGGTTCTTTCAATTCACGAACA
>JAGDQP010037491.1:0-18599 GCA_022664845.1 Lepisma saccharinum | reverse complement strand
CAAGTGATTTCGACGCCAAGTCATTGGACTTCGCCTCGATTTCCAGCTTGCTGACAAGGGTGATGAGGGTAGTACCCGGTGCATCGTTGGCTCCTCAGAACGAAGACGGAGAGGTGTGGGCATTTACGGCTAAAATTCATCATGGCTCCACCACATCCTAACAAGTCGCCTTCGCGCACAGAAAAGAAGAAGCCAAAGAGACAGAATGAAGAGAAATTCACTGAAGATAATAGAAAGAAGGCGCATATAGTTACCGAAACAACCAGTGACACAGCAGAAAAAATAGAAGTAGAGGAACAGACAAGTATCGTACCGAGTATCACACGATATCTTGTTATTAGGGTAAAGAATAAAGCACAGAATCCAGGTGGTTTGAAAAGGTTATCCCCTTTCATCATACAAAAACAACTGAATCATGTCGCCGGCGAACTTGCACATGTTAAAAAGCTTCGCAACGGCACCTTGCTCTTGGAGACGTTAAATAACAAGCAGTCAACTAATCTCTTGGGAATGAAGACCCTAGGACAATTCGAGGTCAAGTGCAACCGCATGGTCAACTAAATTATAGTCAGGGCGTAATATCTTGTTGGGACTTGCAAGATGTCCCTGAAGAAGAGATTCACTTGCCAGCCAAGGTGTAGTCAATGTTCGTCGAATTAAGACAAGAAAGAGTGGAGAACTTAAACCCACGAGTTCGTTAATTTTGACGTTTGCCATGCCACAGCTCCCCAAGGACGTGAAGGCAGCATCTATTGCTTACCTGTCCGTCCGTATATACCGAGTCCGCTCCGCTGTTTTAAATGCCAGCACTAGACACACCAGCACGTCGTGTAAGGCGACCTCTGCTGTATGTGCAATATGCGGTACCAGTAGCCATGGTGCGGATCCTTGCACATCACTGAAACCTCAGTGTGTTAACTGCAAGGGTGAGCACACGGCCTAGTCGCGTGGCTGTCCGGTATTTCAAGAAGAAAAACGTATTAGAGGGCTGATGGTGATAGAGAAAATATCTGCTGGCGATGCAAAACGTCGCGTAAAAGAGTCTCAGCGCACCCTTCCATCTGGTGCATTTTCACATGTTGTAGCCAAAATAGCAGTTAAAACTGTCTCGGTTGGTACCCAGACAGTTAACGTATCAACACAAACAGTGTCTGATGTGCATGACGACCCTCCGAAGCCGCCCAAAGAATCGGAGAATCCTCACAATATGCCGACGCAGAGTCAGGGACAAAAAACACCTGTGCAGAGCTCTAGAACTCCACGGGTTAAGACTACTTATAGTCCCTATAAAGTCTCGAAATTAGTTCGAACTTCGCCTCTCGCTACAAGCATTAAGACTCTGACGAACGTTTTGTCTGCTCAATTAGATCAGGAAGAGTCTGCACATACTATCGATGAACCAAGCTCATCTTTGGCTTCAGATGATTGCCGACCACCTGATGGATATGGATTTTAATCTGGTGGGAAGGAAAGGAAAACCTAGGTATAAACCTAAACTTAAACGGTAATCTTTTCATTTGTTTTTGCAGTGTTTTATGATTTCTGTTTATTTTATCTGATTATGCTCCTTAGCTGTTCAGTTTTATAGTGTCTTTTTGTTTTATCTTGTGAAGGCTCATTTACATGCTTCCTTGTTATGCTGGCCATTTAGACCAGTAGGCTTATTGTGAAGACCTTTTACATCTTCATTTTTTATCCTTTTTTATTCTTTTAATTAACAACTAAATTTTGACATGAACAATTTTTGGCTTCCCCCATATCAGGACGGGCGTAAGCCATAGTGCTGTTACCGCCCATAAAATTCATTTTATCTTTTTTTATCTCTATGTGCCATCAAACGGAGTATATATGCCTAATTGACGCGGTAATACCATGCAAGATTCTTGTGATAAAGTTTCCTACGTTTGTATGCAGTACCCAGGGGTTGGAACATTTGCAGCTTACTACGGATT
The DNA here is from genome assembly GCA_022664845.1 of Lepisma saccharinum. Classification (NCBI taxonomy): domain Eukaryota; kingdom Metazoa; phylum Arthropoda; class Insecta; order Zygentoma; family Lepismatidae; genus Lepisma; species Lepisma saccharinum. The sequence continues at coordinate 16,647 of JAGDQP010037491.1, read as the reverse complement.
TCACTGACATGCCTAGGAGAAATATTTCTCGTCACTTACAACTCAGTGTCATTTAGTGTAGGTGCTAACATTTCGGAAGTACAATGAGTAATACAATCTATCGAGCTTCAAGGAATGTCCAAAGAATTTAATTTGGACATAAAACTATCATATTGTGCACGTCATACACACACATAGTCAAATCACCGATGTTGTCTGGATTTCAGGTAGAAAGAGAGCACTTAGGTATGCGATTGCCTTTGCAACTGTCATGCGAAATGGTTGAAGTTAAACCTGTGTTACAACACTCATTACATACCGGCGTCGGGAAGTGGCGCCCCCATCGCCCATTCAGTATTACTGCCTGCAATCAGTCCTGCCAGCTCTTAACACCGTTGCTGCCTATGGGAAGTCCAACAGCAGGGCCAGAGGGCTTCTCTGTTAACAATTTTTACTTCCCACTGGCGTAGGGGATTGGCGACCCCATCGCAGGTCTACGGACCGCAACGTGATGACACCATCACATAGCCCGCGCAGCAGACCATCGCTGCTCGTATACGGCGTAGGGAAATGGTGACCCCATCGTCCAGCTGGCTTATGCTGGTTGCAATCAGCCAACAACGGCGTAGGGAATTGGCGACCCCATCGTCCAGCTGGGTTCTCCCGGCTGCAATCAGCCCTCGCAGCTAAACATCTATGCTGCTTGAAAGGAGGACCAGCAGAGAGGATTTCATTTACATTAACCCCATTTTTCATCCATTGATGACCCATTATTTCATCTCCTCTTGTGCTGTGAGTTGCGCCTCCGCGCAATGACCAAGGATCTGACAGGATGAATTTGCATTGACGATGGCCCTGGGCCCAGCGGAAAGGGGGCGGAACCATTGGATAGCGCCTAGTTCTTGACAGTAGATTCTTGGATGGTCTAGCTCGTTGAGACTGGGAAGTGCGCCATTGGGGAGCTCTTCGGACCTTTGGTCTCGCCAACACTCGGGGGAGTGGGTGTCCCAAGTCTCCATCAGTCGCGAGTATAAGTGATTTCGACGCCAAGTCATTGGACTTCGCCTCGATTTCCAGCTTGCTGACAAGGGTGATGAGGGTAGTACCCGGCAGCCTCATTGGCTCCTCAGAACGAAGAAGTGTGGGTATTTACGGCTTTAATTTGCCATGGCTCCACCACATCCTAAAAATCAGTCGCCTTCCCCAAAAGAAAAGCAGAGAAAGAAAAGAGAGAATGAAGAAAAAGTTACTGACGTAAGTAAGAAGGCGCATACAGCTAATGAATGTACCAGTGACAAAGAAGAGAAACTAGAAGTAGAGGAACAGACAAGTATCGTACCAACTGTCACACGATATCTTGTAATTAAAGTAAAGAACGAAACAGACAATCCGGGTGGTTTGAAGAAGATATCCCCTTTTCTAATTCAAAGACAACTTACTCATGTTGCAGGTGAGCTACATAATGTTAAAAAGCTTCGGAATGGCACGTTATTAGTGGAGACTTCTACTGACAAACAGACAAATAATCTTCTGAAGATGACCTCAATTGGAACTCTTGAAGTTGTAGTTGAGCCACACCGCCAACTGAATTTTACACAGGGCGTAATATCTTGTTGGGATCTTCAAGATGTTCCTGAAGAGGAGATTGAAAGAGAACTCGCCAGTCAAGGCGTAGTGCATGTTAAACGCATCAACAGCAGAAAGACTGGCCAATTACAAACCACAGGATCCTTAATTTTGACATTTGCCATGCCTCAGTTTCCTAAGGACGTGAAGGCAGCTTTCTGTCGCTTGCCTGTTCGTCCTTATATACCAAGTCCGCTCCGGTGTTTTAAATGTCAACAATATGGACACACCAGCACGTCATGTAACGTGACCTCTGCTGTATGTGCAATTTGCGGAACCAGTAGCCATGGTGCGGATCCTTGTAAGTCATTGAAACCTGTGTGTTAATTGCAAGGGTGATCACACGGCCTGGTCGCGTGACTGTCCTATTTTTAAGGAGGAAAAACGCATTAGAGAGCTGATGGTATTAGAGAAGATATCTGCTGGTGATGCTAAACGTCGATTAAGAGAGTCTCAGCGCACCCTTCCCTCTGGTGCGTTTTCACATGTAGCCAAAATAGCAGTTAAAACTGTCTCGGTTGGTACCCAGACAGTTAATGTCTCAACACAAACAGAGTCTGTTGTGCATGACGACACTCCGAAGCCGCCCAAAGGATCAGAGACTTCTGGCAATACGCCGACACAGAGTCAGGGAGAAAAACCACGTGTGCCGAGTTCTAGAGCTCCACGGGTTACGCCTACTTTTAGTCCCTATAAAGTCTTCAAATTAGCTCGAACTTCACCCCTCGCTACGAGCATTAAGACATTGACGAACGTTTTGGCTGCACAATTAGCTCAGGACGAGTCTGCACATACTATCCATCAACCAAGTCCATCTTTGTCCTCCGACATGGTTGAGGACCCCCTGATGGATATAGATTTTAATATCGTGGGAAGGAAAGGGAAACGTAGGTATAAACCTAAACTTAAACGGTGATCTTTTACTTGTTTTGGAGAGTTTTATGATTTCCGTTTATTTTATATGATTATGCTCCTTAGCGGTTAAGTTTTATGGTCTATTTTTGTTTTATCTTGCGAGGGCCCATTTACGGACATCCTCGTTATACTGGCCATTTACACCAGTAGGTTGAGTGTGAAGAACTTTTACATCTTCATCTTTTATATCTTCTTTTTTATTATTTTAATCAACAGCTAAGTTTTGACATGACCAAGATAAGGGTCTTTCCCGTATCGGGACGGGCGTAAGCCATAGTGCTGTTACCGCCCATAAAATTCATTTTATCACATTATCACAAGACTCATAATATCTGTTCACGCATATGAGCACATGTCTTCGGAAATCACTAAATAAGTCAGAAAATTGGACAATGAACATTTGGGGAATGTAACTGCAGTCTTGAACCTTTATACAGAGCACGTTGAATTTTTAAATGATGTACAAGGTCACGCACGTGGTGATAGTCTACATATATGATAATAATATAACATTTTGTGATAAAGCAACAAGGAGGTTGAATAATGTTCCAAAATTGTAAAAAAAAAAACTAAAATCTAACATAATTACCTAACGAGCTACAAGAAATACAGTCAGTTCTCTCTGTGCACACTTCAGTTAGCAATAATTATAACTGAACATACAGTTCCAGTAAGCAACTGATGCATGAAAAAAAATGTTATAACACATAACTCACAATACTTCCATCCTGTGTTTCAGTTGTAGGCTCACATTGTTCAAGTAACGATCGTACTTCTCTCATTCGCGGTTTTATTTTAAGATTGGACAGTTCATAAAAGAAAGTTCCAATGAAATTATAATTTTTTCCGGGTTGGTATCAAATTCACAGTTCGGAACGAAATGAACTTTAAGTAACTGATTAAACACGATACACTGTCAACATGACATCCGATTTGCCGCAGGGTATTATAGACTTTAATGTATAGGTTGTTCCGTGAAGATTTATTTGGTCCAGCGACGAACAGAACTGGTTGTTGCGTTATGTTTTCTTCTAAAGACGCTTTAAGGGTGGTGAATAGTTCTAAAAAATGTCTAAACAAATGCTATTGAGGCGAGTATAAACAGCAACGGTATCTCTGTAATTTACAAATTCATATCGTCAATACATGACAGAAAACACGAATGTGCAGAGGGGTCCTTCAAGACGAATTTGAACTTTTGAATTTATTGTAAGGTCTTTAGGCATCTTAGGCTCAGGCCAGGATAAGGTTGCGGGAAGAAGATGTTAGAACGTAGACGGCCAGGGACTAATTTTAAAAGTACCATCCCAGCATTTGTCTGGTATGACTGAGAAAAAAAACTCAAGTCAGAACGAACGGCCGCTGGGATCGATCTCAGGAATTCCCGAATACTAAGCCAACGCTCTGCTGAGCCACAACCGCTCGGTGTGTGTCCTCCAAATGTTACATAAGCAGTCAAAGGGGAGGGTTTCTACCTTTGCATACGTTTGAATAAAAAAAAACAGAAAAAGCATACCTTCATTAAACTTTTACTAAACCATTGAAAGCCACAAAAAATAACATGATCTGAGAAGTTATAAAAACATTTCAAGCTCGTTTCGTTGAAAATTAGTTAAATACATATTTCTTATGAAGTAATTTCACCTACAAATGGGGGGAGGGGGATTGGGCATTTGCTTATGCTACCTTACAAACGGGTAGTCTAAAATGCGATTACGCAATACTTGAACGACACTGAAGTTAATTTCTTATATACAACAGCATGACTACTAAATATTAATTTTCAAATTCAAGACTCTCCAGGTTTCTCAGTCTATTTATCTTGTTTTCTAGGTGTTTATATTTATAACATTTTTCATCTAAAAAAGTTGATCAATTTAAAGAAGTCGCCTATATTACTTATTTGTTGTTGTAAAATATTTATCTACTGACTAAATTGTACACTTTCCAGAGAACTTAAGCAACTGCCTTTTGTGGTAGCTAACAAAAACAAACAAAGAACAGACACAAATATAAGATATAACCTAAATATATAAAATTTCCGATACATTTCGGATTTTAGTGTTTTTGGGAAACTGCGTTTGAAATTTCGGAAATTTTTCTGTTGGCTGCAAATATCTGTTCAAGGTAATTATAGCGCTGCAAGGGGACTTCTTAAACATAAAAAATCGTGCTGACAGGACTTGCCTCACTCAGTATAATAAAACATTTTTTTAAGAGTTACATTTCTCTGATGTAATCGTATCCGAATAGAATCTTCGTATAATTGCAGATGAACATACATTATAATGGAATTTTCGTTAAGTGTCCAGATTATTGCTTTTCTATACGCCCTCCCTCAAGTCCTGTTTCTCGCTGTAACTTTTAAGAATGTTCAACAAATTCCTTTGGTAACAGACATATTTGTTACTACAAGAATAATAATTAGGCATTCTAATAAATTTTAGAAGTTTACAGTTGACGAGATGGAATAAAAAACAAGGTAGCATTGCGTACTCACTTATGAGGAACGTGGATCCTTGTTATATTAATACTTCTATTCAGTCGTATATTCATACAGTAGTTCAGTAATACAAATCCCTCTTTTAAAATTAAAATAATGAACATTATTCTTCAGTCTTTCATTGAAAAAGATACACAAATGGGCAACATATAGTGGTAGCCATTATGACACTATTCATCAAGTACCATAATTTAAAACAGAGGATTACAAAATTAAAATCTTTCGAAATGAAAGGCTCTGAACAAAACATTATAATTGAACTCTGAATTTACTTAGGAATGCTTGAAGATGTATAAAAGCTTTGAGGCCTGAGGATTTGAGGAGCAGTTCACAATGGCTATTAACTCTTCTTTCATTCGTTCAGGGATGCCGGGTGGGGTTTTGTTGCTGCTTTTTCTCCGCACGTGTTGAACTTCTCAATCTCAATAGACAAATCTGGGGTCACAGAAATAGTATGTTTCCGCATTGCCCTTGCTTCATCCTTCGTACGTTTAGGCTGATAAATCAACACTTCCTCAAAAGTGCAGGCCTCATAGGATGTTGTGTAGTAAAACGAATGGATTATCTTTCTCAACTTCTAAACTTCTGATGTCGTTAAAACTAAAGCATTCAAATTTACAATTCACGTTGAAGTTACTTTATCAGCTAGATCCTTTAAGGTTATAAAATCTTGAAGAGCGAATTCAACAACGATGAAGTATGGCTTATTTTTCTTGGCATTTCTTATCTAGTAGTACTGGGAAGGAACATACATTGCACCAGCCTTACGTGACCTCTTCATTTCTTTATCACGGAGTGGGTAGCATCACCCTCATCTTGCGTGTGACCCTTCACAAGATATTTGTGTCTGATTCTATTCACTTTATCCAACTTGAACATAACATACATGTACACCACAAACAAGTACTTATTTTCCTGCTGCCCCTCGCAGTTGTGCGAATAAAACAAAATCTATTTTATTCGGAGATTTTTTTTTTTTTCGAAATGTTGCTCATGTACTTATATACGCAAGTTGAAATTTCAATGGGTCCTCTTCTTCCGTCTCCCTCATGCCATACATGGCAAACAGTTTCCTTACTGTTGAAATTATAAATGGTGAGATTGTATGTACATAGTTTTAACTTATAATAACCCAATGATATATCACCGTTGGGTGTTGGAAGCGTTCCATTCAGATCATAACATACGATAACACCAGGTGATTCCATGCTGTTATCGTTTTGTTTTTCTGCTCTACAGAGGTCCTTTTGATTAAGATGGGTATCGTATTTTATCTGAAGTTCTACGTCAACATAATTAGAGGCTTTGGCATTTAAATATGATGCACACAACTCGCACAAGTCTTTTTTGGGGGATAAAAAGCTAGGTTAAATTCGTAATTAATTATTTTGTTCTCAAGAGTGGATTCCGCACTTCTTTTCTTTCTTACACATTTCGACATAGGGTGTGAGGGGTGTTCGAATAAGAGCACTCAACTGCCAACCTCACTTCCTTGTAGTGCACGCTGGAAACTGCATTGACAGCAGGCTAACGAGGCTCTGGCGACTGGTGGCATCAGGATAAACATGCTACAACTGTTGTTTACATTTTTTTTTATTTTACTGAAGACTCTTTACATTTTCAGCTTTTATATCTTTTAAATTACTTAACAGCTACAGATCGACGTGACAAAGTTAAGGGGCTTCCCCCGTATCGGGAGGGGCGTAGGCCATAGTGCTGTTACCGCCCACACACTTAATTTTATCTTATCTTAACATTTCGGCATAATCAAGGTAAATACCCACAATTGCTTTTCCTCCATCAATATACTAACATACTCTCTAGAACTTTTCGATCTCAAGCAGTGGTTCTCAGTTCTATGTTTTGAAGTTATGTGTTTTCGCATATCGTTTTTTATTTGAACGGGTTTTTTCAGATGGCGATCATGTTTCCCTCTTAGGTGTTGTTTAATAACACTATCTTCTGATTTGTTCATCATCGTGCTTAACACTGTATGATTGATGTCCAATATCGACATGAATAAGTGCCTGCACACACGCAGTTTCTCTTCCCCTTTGAAGAAATAATATTCAGCTTTAAGGCCTCTTTGAGAAGTAGCAGTTCCTGTTCCTTTATTTACTTGCATGGTACACCTGGCTGTAAATTCTCTATGACGGTTAACATCTGCCATTTCCAAAAAATCCGGGGATATCTTTCTGCGGTAATGTTCGTCTATTTTCTGGGTACAAGCAAACTTGTAACGTTGACAAGCAAATTTTAAGAATCTTGCATCCACTTCTTTATTTGTAGCCCTTGATATATATATTCTTGAGCAGAGTTTCTAAGCTTTTTCACAACATTTTCCTTCCAGCATGACGGGCGCTTGCTTCGCGTTTGTTTGTATCTGGCGAACTACTTTGTTGCTATTTGATTCCGCCTGCACAAGATCATTTGGAGATGAGAGTGCAGACGAGTTTTTGATTTCTTGTCATCACACTTTTCTTGAAGTGTGAGGTCCGAATCTTCTGAGGATGAGCTAAGATCGCCTGAAACACATCTGAGTCGTCACTGTCAAATATAGTATAGTCAAACCACTGGCGTTGGACTAGATGAGAACGGTTTTCAAGAGAATGAGTTCCGGGAACTGACATATGATTGTCACACTTGGGGGAAACTGTTTCACATTTGTTTTTTAGAATATCATCAATCAAATGAAGTGAAGAGTCTTGTTCAAAAGAACATCGGCTCCCCATAATCCTCTTCTACAAATATTGTACCTGTATAAGTATTGTACCTGTGCTTCGTTTATCTTTCTCTATTCTTTATTTAGAGCTATCACCAGAACTTCCTTGATTCTGATGTGCACTGGATAACCCTGGTAAACCATTTTCACCACGCGCCGTCCCTGTTCCCATTTTCTGAAAATATAGTAGAAAATATATGATAAGATTCTAATGTTCTCACGCGTTATTTCAAATTAACATTGAGTCGTAGCATGCGTAGTGAAGCTTAAAATTAGAAATGAAGAAAGAAAATTGGTAAGTTCAAAATAAAATGAAAATTTCTCACATGAACTGTGATTTCTTCTTTCTAATTGAAGTTAAAATTTGCATTTAATAGCCAAGATATTTTCTAAAAATATTTCACTAAAAGGTTATAGTAATACGTCAACTTTTTTGTAGATAAATATGTTTGCGATTGTAATAATTAATTTTAGCATCACTATAGAGTATGAATGATGGCATAGGCTACTGATTTCTGACAGAAATTTACAACTTAATTTGTTAGAGAAAAATACTTAATGTGTTACCAATGTTTGTGAATTCCTGGCAGTCTGGAAAGCTGCATTTGATTTTTGCCAGAAACTAGGCATAAAAAATGAAACCTTGTGTAAAATAGTGCGAAAACATGTCATCACAGATGTAAATTAATGCACTTAAATAATAATTTTCTAACACGTTTAAAATTACATCTCCCAAGTAACATTGTATTTCTGTAGTCAGTGAACCACCGATCCCGTGTAATGCTTACTCGCCAGTATTACCCGTGGAACCGGGCCCACTACCCGTGTACACATGAAATTCCGGACATTGTCATTGATAATTTCAGGAACAGTATGCGTGAATTGTGATATTATCGGAAGCACTGATGTGGACATAACCAGCACATTTACATAACTTTGACTTAAAACACCAGAGATTAGAGAACTACAAAATACTTCTAATTATCTCAATTCCATTCGTCTGGAACTTCAGCTTTACATATTAGTGGAGTTATCTTGTTTTACATTAGGCACCAGAACTACTATTTGTGCTACAATAATGTTCGGAAGAGAAGAATAGAAAGTGTGGACAGGAAAATGACGTTGAACAATTTTTTTTTATCTACATAACAAATTTTGTTATTTTGCTTGCTACAATAGCTTCGTTTTGATAATGAACTGTAGGTTTCAAGATACATAATTTCTCTTAAAACTGCATTCTAAAATTATGTTAATCAACATACGCAAAGTAAAGGTGAAATATTCAAATACGTACCATCAAAAAAAGATATATGGATTAAAAGGAAGTCACGTTATTGATAAAATCTAAAAATGAGTTACATTTGAATCAAAGATTTACGCAAGATAGTTGGGTGCTAACGTACAAAGAACAACTGCAAAAAGCTCTTGTCCTCTAAATCGGTTACAGAACACAAATTCGTGCAGAAATGATGGGAAAAGGTCTCCGCTTGTTCCGAACTGGCATCGTAGCTCCTTTTTGCACCCACCCACAGGTTTTCTACATTATTTGTGTGAATTGACGCATCTTCTGGATTCACAAAATTACGTTCATGAAATTCCATTCAATTATGACATTCTGCAATGTCTCTCGGCTTCTGTCGAGTACTTCTACCGAAAAGAACATGCCCGTGTTTCTTTCAATTCCTCCAAATACCAATGTCCTTCTCGCCACAATCTTCTGCAATAGTTTGCTCTCATCATTTTCTACAACAATTTGTTCCCCATTTTCGTCCATACTTCCAATTTCATCCGGGAATTTCTCCAACTAAATTTCATATTCCTCACGTAAGAAATCACACAAATCTACAACTACTTGTGTACCCAGAATTCCAGCTTCATGTTGGGACATATGATTACATTTTGGGACATATCATATGACCAGCAGTATACAAGTACTAAAATTTGTTTTAAAGTTAGATGTCTATTGACGAAGAAAGATCCCCCTTCTCACACTTTGTCGAAAACCACAAGGTTCACAAGTCCAACGCTTTCTATCGACTCCATTGTTATAATTATGTAATAAAACTATTACGAATCAGTTTGTGACGTGCTAGTCACTGTAAAGTCAGGTGATTCTCTTCAAGGTGTGGTGCTAAAGCCATTAGAGTCCATGTTCCACTTGTTTCAGCCCTTATAGCAGGGGCATCAAGAACTTCATTCTATGGGACAATTTCTGTTATTCTCGCCATTCCTTCCATACTTTTAACGTGTTAATCATTACACTGACGACGTAAATCACCACGAAATTGTTTAAATACAACATGCGATACTTTTTTCGTTGGCCGATTGACGTTGGATAAAATTCGTAAAGTTCCTCTCTAATCTAGCTAAGTTGGTAACTCTGCATTGTCGATAGGCTGCGAGAAATGCATTGTTAAAATATCAGGTATAAATCTGTACGACTGAAGAAAATAAAAGCTGTGACGAGCAGTTTCTGAGCAGTGAGATATTGTTTCACTGGTACTTTGTTTAAATTGCAATTACTGCTATGATCGATAAAACATAGCAGCTACTGGCTTAAATGCCCATTTTCTTTTTAACTCGCGAAGGGTAAAACAACAGCACACCCATTAAACACTATTACACCATTTCTTTGTCTGTCCCTTATCAGCAGAAACAGACGAAAGGTTAGGCGAGGTGAGGTGGAGATATCGTCTCTCTCTCTAATACATTTTGACCCCTATCCTGAAATATAAAACGATACTGTCCACTGGGTGTAAGGTCGTGAGAAAAGGGGGCGATCGACATCTCCTAACAAGACATGATGTAGAGCGAAGACGTGATTTTCTTGTTTGGCATTTCTCCTGCGGCTATTCTATCGTTTGTTTTCTCAACTTGTATGGCACATCATTGCACAGGGGCCGATGCCCTACACTGATGACACTTTCGATGTTTCCTGTTTTCCAGGTTTCAGAGATTTTATCTGTTGTTATTCCCTTAATGCTGACACTATGCTGGGTGGGAAGTGTTAGGTAGTGGGAAAACTTAATTTATCCAAATAATCATATAAAATGATCACGCGTTTACCACAGTTACCAGCCAACGACAACAAAATATTTCCTTTCCCACACATTTTGGTAGAACTTATTTATTATTACCACGAGTCAACATCTTTCTTCTCTTGTTCCTTCCTTAAACTAAAATATTATTATATTTCGTAATTTTCATTTACCTACCCTGTTAAGTTATACATGAGGAATAATTCACTTCCACAATCATATATGTTAATAGTACCAAATAATACTTACTACATATGTACTGTACAGTTCTCGAATCCGCGCGAATGACCATAGTACTATTATTCATTGTTGGTCACACTGATGGCACAAGTTAATATGCCCGGCCACTAGTTGGATTTTCAGTTAGCTAAACTCAATTCCTGGATTTCATTAATATTACTCAATAACACCAACATTTACATCTCTACCCTTAACTTCTAGCAGTTGACCAAAATACTATTAGCACTTGCTGTGCCCAACTAACGTAAACCAGAATACGTAATTATATAACATATTTACAACATACGCGCTTATGAGCTTCTTGTCTTCTTGTTCAGTTGGTAATATACCGTTACCTAGATAGGTGAATAAATGTTTAACTCACTTCAATAATCCCGGAGTCGAGAAGTGGAGCCCTTATCGCCCAGTCAGTTTTACTGGCTGCAATCAGCCCTGGCAGCTGCCAATATCGTTGCTGACTATGGGAAGTCCAACAGCAGGGCCAGAGTGCTTCTCTGTTGAGAATTTTTACTTCTCACTTGCGTAGACGATTGGCGACCTCATCGCAGGTCTACGGACCGCAACGTGATGACACCATCACATAGTCCGAGCAGCAGATCATGCCTTCTCGTATACGGCGTAGGGAATTGGCGACCCCATCGTCCTGCTGGCTGCAATCAGCCCTCGCAGCTAAACATCTACGCTGCTTGAAAGGAGCACCAGCAGAGAGGAGTTACATTCACATTCATCTCATCTTCATCCACAGATGATAATAATTTCATCTCTTCTTGTGCTGTGACCATCGCAGGTCTACGGACCGCAACGTGATGACACCATCCATAGCCCGAGCAGCAGATCACGCCTGCTCGTATAGGGAGCAGCGAAATGGCGAACCCCTTGTCCAGCTGGCTTCTGCTGTTTGCAGTCACCCAACAACGGCGTAGGGAATTGGCGACCCCATCGTCCAGCAGGCTTCAATCAGCCCTTGCAGCTAAACATCTACGCTGCTTGAAAGGAGCACAAGCCGAGAGGATTTCATTTACATTCACCCCATTTTTCATCAATTGCTGACTCATCATTTCATCTCTTTCTTGTGCTGCGATTTGCACCTCCACGCATTGCTCAGGGATGTGACAGGATGTACTTTCATTGACGCTGGCTCCTGGGGCCCGAGGAAAGGGGGCGGAACCATTGGATAGCGCCTAGTTCTTAACAGCAGATTCTTGGATGGTCTAGCTCGTTGAGACTGGGAAGTGCGCCATTGGGGAGCTCTTCGGACCTTTAGTCTCGCCAACACTCGGGGGAGTGGGTGTCCCAAGTATCCATCAGTCGGGAGTGCAAGTGATTTCGACGCCAAGTCATTGGACTTCGCCTTGATTTCCAGCTTGCTGACAAGGGTGATGAGGGTAGTACCCGGCAGCCTCGTTGGCTCCTCAGAAAGACGGAGAAGTGTGTGCATTTACGGCTAACATTCATCATGGCTCCACCACATCCTAACAAGTCGCCTTCGCGCAAAGTAAAGGAGAAGTAGAAAAGAGACAGAATGAAGATAGTCACTGATGTAAGTAAGAAGGCGCATACAGCTAGCGAATCAACCAGTGACAAAGAAGCTAAAATAGAAGTAGAGCAACAGACAAGTATCGTACCGAATATCACGCGATATCTTGTAATTAAAGTTAAGAATGAGACAGAGAATCCAGGTGGTTTGAAGGGATTATCCCCCTTCATCATACAAAGACAACTTGCTTATGTTGCCGGTGAACTGAAACATGTTAAAAAGCTTCGCAACGGCACACTCTTAGTGGAGACGTCTAGCGATAAACAAACAACTAATCTCCTGAAATTGAAGTCACTAGGTCAGTTTCAAGTTCATGTTGAACTTAACCGTCAACTGAACTTTACTCAGGGCGTAATTTCTTGTTGGGATTTGCAAGATGTCCCTGAAGAGGAGATTAAGAACGAACTTGCCAGGCAAGGTGTCGTTAACGTAAGACGAATTAAAACTCGAAAGAGTGGCGAACTCCAACCCACGAGCTCGCTAATTTTTACGTTTGCCATGCCACAGCTTCCCAGGGACGTGAAAGCAGCTTTCTATTGCTTACCTGTCCGTCCGTATATACCGAGTCCGCTCCGCTGCTTTAAATGTTAGCACTATGGACACACCAGCACGTCGTGTAAGGCGACCTCTGCTGTATGTGCAATATGCGGTACCAGTAGCCATGGTGCGGATCCTTGCACATCACTGAAACCTCAGTGTGTTAACTGCAAGGGTGATCACACGGCCTGGTCGCGTGACTCCGGTATTTAAAGAGGAAAAACGAATTCGCGAGCTGATGGTTATTGAGAAAATATCTGCAGGTGATGCAAAACGTCGAGTACGAGAGTCTCAACGCACCCTTCCATCTGGTGCGTTTTCTACGGTCGCGGCAAGACTACCAGTTAAAACTGTCTCGGTTAGCACCCAGACAGTTTCTGTGTCAACTCAAACTGAGCGACCTAAAGGTGACAAGTCTCCTACACAACGCCAAGCCTCAACATCTCCTCAAGCTACGTCGAGGTATACTGAGAGACAAATGTCTCCTGTGCAGTCTCTTAGGACTCCACGGGCTGTTTCTACTCTTCGTTCCCGTAAACTTGCACGAACTAGTCGTATGTCACCACTAGCGACTAGCATCAAGCGTCTTACAAGTGTTCTTGCCACTCAGCTGGCACATCAAAATTCTCCACCTGTCCCTAATGCGCCGAGTTCATCACTGAAATCAGATATGATTGAAGACGATCTGATGGACTCGGAGTATACTGTAGTCGGAAAGGGAGGGAAATTTAATAAACCTAGACTTAAAAGGTAATATTTCTATTAATCTTCATCCCAATGGCTATGCTCCAATGGAATCTTAACGGATTTCATTCCCACTATGAAGAACTGCAAGTCTTGTTATCAGATCTTTCCCCTGTTGTCGTTTGCTTTCAGGAAACCAAGTTTAAAACAACTGAGTCTGTGATATTGAAGGAGTATACACTCTATCGCACAGATTTTCCCACGGGTGGTCGCGCATGTGGCGGTGTTGCAATTGGTGTAGTTGATACGCTGTATTAAACAGCTGTCCACATTGCTGCGAACCTACAGGCGGTTGCTGCTCGCGTCCACCTTGAGCAGCATGTTACAATCCTGAATTTATATATCACAAGGGAACAAGACTTTACGCTCCTTGACCTTCAAAATCTCTTGCAGCAGTTACCTCACCCTATAATTTTAGTTGGCGATTTTAATTCCTATAACGTTATTTGGGGTAGTGTTCGTACAGATGTCCGCGGTAGAATAGTTGAATCGTTTATTGACGCTTCAAACATAGTATTATTAAATACTGGTGCTAACACGCATTTTAGTTTCGCAAGTGGCACATACTCAGCGATAGATCTGTCTGTCTGCAGTGCAGTTGTTGCACCCATGCTGGCATGGCGTGTACATGACGATCTATGTGGTAGTGACCACTTCCCAGTTATTTTAGAGTTTTTAAACCTTTATCAAGCACCACGCAAATTACCGCATTGGCATCTGAAGCGTGCTGACTGGACTAAATATGCAACTCGTGTCCAACTAGTTGATCAAGGAGATTTGCCCCTGAATGATTCGGTTGAGTACTTCAACCGTGAAATTTTGCGAGCTGCCAGATGTTCCATCCCTCAGTCCGGCCAAACGCCCCGTCGGCGCTCTGTTCCCTGGTGGAACGATGAGCTCGACGTAGCACGGCAACGGCGCAGTCGCGCTCTACGGGTGTTCAACCGATATCCTACAGCGGTAAATTTGAATGCAGTTCGACAGTCACAAGCTTATATTCGACGTCTCATGAAACAAACTCGGCGTACATCATTTCGTGACTACATATCGTCCATTAATTCACAAACGCCAATTCGAGACGTGTGGGAAAGGGGCCAGACGTTTGCAAGGCAACTGTCGCTCCGAGCCTTTGACTGCTCTGAAGCACAACTATGTCCTGCATACTGACCCAGAATAGATATCTAATCTTCTTGGAGCAGCCTTCGCAGCAATATCCAGCTCCCAGCACTATAGTGATAATTTTGTTAACATTAAACGACAGGGAGAGATAATACCTCTACGCTTCCCCTCGAATAATTTTGAATCATATAATGTGTCTTTCACGGAGTGGGAAGTTGAAACTACCTTGCGGGATGTTAGAAACACATCCCCTGGACTGGATAATATTCATTATGAAATGCTGCGACACCTTCCCTCCCAAGGAAAGGTCTTCTTGCTAAACCTGTATAATCAGATCTGGAGGACTGATAGCTTCCCTCCTAGTTGGCGAGAAGCTATTGTCATTCCCATTCTGAAACCTGACAAAGATAAACTAAACCCCACCAGTTACCGGCCCATTGCTCTCACTAGCTGCGTATGCAAGCTCTTCGAGAGAATGATAAACCGACGCCTAATGTGGTACTTGGAGCATAACAACTTGCTTTCAAATGATCAGTGTGGGTTTCGCCAATATCGATCAACTGTCGACCATCTTGTCAGCTTAAATTTTCACAAAAGTTGTTTCTCTACGGGATCATCCACTTTATCTACAAAACGCTGATCTATCCATTTGTTATTCCTGGCGTCGGTCCATTCTTCCAATTTCAGTCTTTCAGGCTCTCCTCCTCTTCTGGCGTTGAATAGTGTTAAGCTGCACAACGCCAACGAACGAAGCTTTCTGTACATAGCTTAATCTGGAATTGTGAATTCGGAAGATTTTACTGATTCCAGCTCACGGGTTATGTACTCTTTCACTTTCATAATACCATCATTAAGGGTGGGGAGAGTCATTGGACGTTCGAAGTTCTCCGATCTGAGGTCGATTTCCAATTGGTATCTTCCGAAGAAGCTATATCAGTGTAGATCAATTACATTTAAGGGCTTCTCAATATTTTCCACTTTCACCTGTTCATCATTCACCATGTACATTTTTGAAGCACACTTTAGTGCGTATCCGCACTTCAACATGACAGTTGCCTTATGCTTCCTTCGTGAGTTTGCCAATTACGTGTTCCAAACTAAAATACTGTTTATAGTCAAATAACGCTTCTAAGGACAGCTTTTCATTACCTTCAATCTCCCTTAGCCCAAGCAGCATCTGACCAAGGACTCGCATTGCGTACATAATCATTTCCTTTTCTTTCCTACGCTGAGATTCCCACAATCTATATCCAACAATTCATAGGGTGTCATTTTCTACGCAGACCTCTCCTATGTCGTCATTTCTAAAACACATGTTAATTTTATTGCCTCATTTACTTTGGTTTCATTTTTATGTGTATTAGAGTAATGGCGAGACAATCTCACAATAACATACTTTCCAGCAAAGAAACATGGTCTTGGTGGTTTCTCATTTTTTTCTTTTCTGGTGTTGAGACTCCTTCATTGTACTTTTTCCTTGAGTTACATCACTGAATTGAATTTCATGAAAAATAAATGTACACAAACCTTACGAATGGTAATCAATTTCAACGTCGTACGAAATATACAGACTAGATAAACGTACTACAGTATCTACATTTTCCACAAAACGTCAACTTATTTGGAGGAAGCTGACTTTCTACCAAAACATGTCTCCGTTTAACTTACCTATGGCTGAAACAAAAAG
>JAGDQP010037490.1:0-10304 GCA_022664845.1 Lepisma saccharinum | reverse complement strand
AATCCTGAAACATATCGTTGAAGTTCTTTTTTAAAAGGCTGATTTCTTTTCTGCATTTTGGTACCAGCAATTTTGTTCTTGATGTCAGTCCTAATTCTTGTAAAGACAAGAATATCTTGAAATGAAGCGTTGTCATTTTGTTCCAAGAATTGGATCAATGATTCTGCCGATTCAAGTGCAGCTTCCAATAGAATACGTGATTCGGAAAAGAAGGTCTTAAAAATGGCGAATAATCCTATGATCGGTTTATCGAGAAACAAATAATCGAGGTTCTACTCTATAGCTGTTCTCATTACATCCTTACTAGTATAAAATGTGCTCTTAGTAGGTAAAATTGATTTAGGCTGCGTAAACTTCAAAATTATATGAAATTATTATTTTGAACATCTTTTATTTTCCTTTCAGGGTTATGCAACGATGTCTCCTGGTCAGGAACCCTCTCCACTCATCGCGTCAAGTCTTCCTCCAATGTCGAGCTTCCGCGGTGGAAGCTCGGCAAGTAGCGCGCCACCTCACCCGCCCACTGCCGTCCCCACATCCAGTCCATTGTACAGCAGTCATAGCCCCGGCCATAGTCACACAGCAGCGGCCCCTCAAACTACGCCTCAAACTGGGGACACATTAGGGAAAGCTCTTGCCTCGGTAAGTACTTGTGAGGATGTAAGTATCATTGAAAGGAATAGAGTTTTACGGTTTCCAACCAAATACAAGTCATTAAATTTGTTGAATACAGTCGAACCACAGTTTATTAAAAGTTTTCTTGGGATAGCAGGGTTATTTTATCGAGGGGTGGTATTTAACTTGTAATTGTGTTTATAGAGGGGACGCCAGTCAGTCTTCCCTTCCCTTATAAACACAATTGCAAGTTAAATATTACCCCTCGATACAATAACCCTGCTTTCCCAAGAAAACTTTTAATATATTGTGGTTCGACTGTATTCAACAAATTTAATTAGGCGAGCCCCTTTCCTAAATCACTGAGCACAGTTATAAGGTAACTTAAAATGATGATCCCGATTTCGTCGATGTACTATGCAAAATGTGGTGAGCTTTTGTTTCAAGTTCTGTTGTAGTGAAGACAATCTCTTCAAGGTTACATTCCTGGTAGTAGATTCTATTGCCCGCACATTCCTTCAGGATGCAGCACAGTAAGATAGTGACGATCGAATGCGCTGCCCTGCTTTTTCCCCTATTGATGGATGTCCAATAAATTTGCGCGTGCAAATGAAGTACTCTTTTTTTTTAAACTGTAAATTCCACTTCCAATTAACTTTCTGCTGGGTGGATCTGTTCCATATATGGTTGAAAATGTTGTTGGGCGCTCTACAGGCTGACTTGTATGACAAACATAGAGATTGCCTTTTTCTCTGCGCATGTCACCATGGTACTATGCTGAACTGTTGTCTCGTGGCGGATGCTGACGGAACCTACTGCCAGGAACGTAAACTTGGAGAGATTTTCCTCAAAATCACAGAACTCTCAATAAGAAACACTCATCATATTTTGCATAGCACATCACTGTAGTCGGAAACATCATTTGATTTATCATGTAGTTTCATTTCTAAGCTTGCCTGCTTCCACACACCATCTTCCATCATCCACAAAAAAGAAAAGAAAAACACGTCTGATTCGTTAATTGTTCAGTACTATCAGCAAGAGAATAGCATATTCATGTGAAAAACTCATCTTGATGACAGAGACGGTCGTCACACGTCCTTGAGGTAACATGCAGGTTGTTCACGAAGAATGTGCAATGTAGTTACAAACGAGTAACGGGAAAGAAACCTGACTTGAGAAATGGTGAGAGAGATTCAGGCAGGTAGATCGTTTGACCTTGAACTAAAACGAACTACTTGCGTTTGAATTCTTCTGGAAAGCCAAAAATAGAGAAGTTAATAGATTAGTTGTCACAATAATTCTGTCGTTGCATCCTAGTTGTCGCAAAATGTTGTTGTTATGTTGATGGGTAAAAATTATGTCAAATATAGAAAGTCCGCCGAAACCGAAAATCGTTACGTAGAGCTTCGTTGTACGGAGGTTCTGCTGTAATAGAAAGTTTCAAATACTTCCAACAATTATTTGTTTGATAATAAGCGATTTGAATTACATCAAAGCAAAAACACACCGTTGAGTTATTGAGACTTAATATTATTCTTTAAGCCTCTATTCTCGTTTCAGCACCTGTTGTCCATTAAAATAAAATAATAATAATAATAAAAAAAAGCATAGGCATACGATGTAAATTGTGAATATGTTGTACTACAACATTTTTGTTAATTTAAAAAAATGGCTATTAAGTATTTTTTGTTTATTTCGTTTTATAGCCGTATTTAGAACATATATGTGACCCTGCCCGAAGTAACAGACCTTATGACGAAAATCAACTGTTTGAGTAAGACTCATTTAAAGTTTGACAACACTTCTTTCGTTTACAAATCGAGTTTACCGCAGTAGTACATGTTGAATCAATTAACGTTTTTTGGTTGAATAAACCGTTGAAAGTACGGACATTAAACTGTTTTATTAACGTTTAAAACACGTATGTGCTACTGAGTCAAACACCATTCGTTAATGAAAGAAGTGTTGCCAAACTTTAAATGCGTTTTACTCAAAAAGTTAATTTTCGTCATAAGGTCGGTTTCTTCGGACAGGGTCACATATGTTTGTCCACCATGTAATAGGACTCTGTCCTTCCATCTACTGATGAGGTATAAAATCGTAGATATCACTTGTCTTTTCATTCAGTCCCCGTGTCCTTAGTCATGATCTATTGTAGGAATATGAAACAATTAAGAAATGATTTGTAATTCCTCTAAATTACTATATATGTGCCTTCTTACACTTTAAATAGTTCTTGTGATGCGCAACAGTAGATATTACAAAATGCATCCATGTTTCGATTCCGACAATCCAAGAATTCGACTAAGTTTGTTTACCCAAGATAGTTTCTAAGTGATTTTACGTAAAACGCTATTCAATGAACTAAATTCTTCCTTTTCCAAACATTTTACAATTTTCATTCAAAAATAGTAGAATGTAGAAATCATACAAGCAGATTACATCCACTAATCATCACATTATATTCCTTTCTGCTGAATTTGAATTGGTTTTAATTTTAAGATCTTTAGGCTACTTTGGCTCAGGCCTTCTCTCTCCTATCTCACCGTGGTGTAGTCGCTAGTCTTTTTGCGTTAATGTTGCTCCGGTCTGCATATGGTTAGAGTAGACTGAACTAATATCGTGATTAACTCCAGACAAGAAGTAAATCCTCTACACCCAAACTGAAATCAAAATATCATTTATTTATTTTTTCTTTGTATTAATGGAAGTAGACGGTTCTGTTATTTTCGTGCAGCACTTTTGAAACGATAGAATGTTAAAAAGGAAACTAAAATTAACTACATTGAACAACAGAAAGTAAAATACGCGTTAAACTTATCGAAAATAGGTTGTCATTTGTTTTACTTCAGCTTACCGTTGTACAGATGAAAAAAAATCTGATGTTAAAATTATTATGAACCTAAATGTTATCACTGCGATTGTGTATTTCCTGTGGACTTATCTTCACAGGTATTTTATGATCATGCTTGAACTGGGATTTTGAGATTCTAGTAGAATTTCGCTGGTATGTCTATAGAAAAATAACATGCATTTTTTTTTTTTTTTTTTTTTTTTCTCCAGATCTACCCTACAGATCAGAGCGCTAGTAGTTATAGCTCAAACCCCTCCACTCCTGTGAGTTCTCCGCCTCCATTGACCAACAGTAGTCAGCAGCAGTGGTCAGCTTCACAACCTGGACCTGTTGCAGCTCCTCACGCCGCGCATAGTACCACTCCCACCTCACCGCACTATGGAGATCGAAATATTCATATGGTGAGTTTAACTGATACTGTAGTCAGTTTTGTGTGAGGTATGGTATTTTTATTATTATTATTATTATTATTATTATTATTGGTTGAAACTATTCAGAAGATAAACGAATCGTCAGAGTTTACTATCAACAATCAATTTAGAATATAGAGACTCATCAGTACATGCTATATTTACTTCAGATAATATATAACTGAACTTATCGAGAGCTCTGATGAAACAGTGTCCATACTTAAATAAGTAGATGACTTCTTTAATTTTCAGATGGTAAATTAATAGACTTTAATACAAGTTTAATGTTTAAGAGGGCTCCTCGCTCCAGTCCCCTCATTTTTAACATTTTTCAAAATATTACAAAAACTAAGAGTACTATCAAAAATATAAATTCATAGCGCACTAGAACTTACAAATTACTATGAAATGCAATGGAGAGCAATCTCGAAATCTTGTCGATTGATGAGTGCTCAGACTTCAATTAAATAATGACGTCATAATCTGTGGAAACTTATCACTCGTCAATGGACACGTTCTCGAGATCGCTGTCCATTGCATTTCATAGTAATTTGTAAGTTCTAGTGCGCTATGAATTTACATTTTTGATAATACTCTTAGTTTTGAAATATTTTGAAAAATGTTAAAAATGGGAGGGGTGGAGCGAGGAGCCCTTTTAAAAGAATAAAATATTAACATATAGTGTGTTCGTATTAGGATAAATACACTGTGCTTTCTGAAGAATATGTTCTTAGCGTGTAGTCACATAAGATGATGGTTCGATCGATTAGTTGTGCTTAATGAATGCACAGATTAGTTTGCAGTTTTTAATTTCAGGAATTATTAGAACACAATAAAAGTTGAAGCCCCAACTTTAAAAAAAAAAAAAATATTCTTAAGTTACGTGGTCCTTGGCATAAAAAGTTTTTTTTATTTAAAACAAATTAAACTCAGAACCATAACAAATGTTCTTTCCTTATTAAAAATAAGTACGTGAAAGCATGCATAATTCCGGATATTGAAGCAGAAGTATTCCAGAGATATATGCATTTGAGTAATGCTGTCTCTGAATCTTCTACCGTAACCCTTAATCGAAGATAAAATATTCAGTATTTTAGAAATACCTACACGCATGTTATGATTTTTTTAATATCACAGGTTGGTAATATTCTATGTAAGTTTAAAAATAAATATAGTATCAGCCGAAGTTTTGCACACACCCTTTTGTTTGCATCGATGCAGTAAATTGCATTATTTGCGACTAAAATGACGTTTTTGTAATATATAGTAGTATACAAGTATTTATCAGCTCTCGAAAGGAATTCGGCAACTTTTATTAACATTATATAATATCTTAAAATCATGTGTTTTTTTGTGGTCAAATTGTTTGTTTATTCGTATCTATGGGAGCTAAAAATAGTGTGAATAAATACAGGTAGTGGCTGTTGGTTACTGCAATGCTTTTGCATGATTCGTATTAGTTTTCACTTGTGTTCAAGTCACCAAGAAACCTAGCATGTAATTCTTTTTACTTGGTGACGTATTATTTATAGTATTATTTTGTAACTAGTCGTTTTGTGAGTAGATGTAATAATATATTTATTATATGTGTGTGTGTGTATTGTACATAAGTTCATGGTGTGAACAGGAATGTATTTTCTAGGTTAGTAAGAAGTGTGATACTATTTCCTTAGTAGTGGTTTCGCGATTATAAATTTCGCTTATTGATGAAAATCGAACTTTGCGTAGACTTTTTTTTTTTTCTGTCTAGAAAAACCTTAATATTGCATTTATACACTGAGCGGTAACTGAATCATGATCATCTACTAATAACTTGTAGATATTCTTTTTGCCTTCAGTATAAAAGCTACCCGATGAGGCATTGATTCAACAAATTGTTCGTAATAGTCGGGAGGCATGGTCAACCAAACCATGTATAACGCGGCCTTCAGTGCGGGTATGGAGAGTGTTCGTGTATCCAGACGCCTGATACGCCATTTCATAAAGTCCCTAAATACTCTTTTGAGTTGAAAACGAAGGAGCTCAGAGTCGAATTTATACTCTAGAAGTAAATGTGTTTCTCAAATCTTTCTTTCCTGCACAGGAAGTTCTCGATGGCTAGGCTCACTGTCTTCAAAGATCAATCAGTAAGTAGGTCACTATAATGTAGACTAAAGGTACAGTTTCGTTTAGGCGATGGTTGTATGCAATGACCGCATTCAGTGAATGCGTGCGACGGAAGCATGTAGTGGGGTAGTTTCGTTTGTCCATTTGGCGCGTACGCGACGCCGTAGTATATCTATACAATCATAAGATTTACTTTTTGTGCATGATAAGTTTAAGATCTTTCTGTAAACATTTTTTACAGTATCAGAATTTTAGACATGATTACAAACAACTGTAATAATACTATAAGTAGCATTTTAAATTAAACTCAACTTTCATTCAGTATAAAACAGTACTGTTACTTCAAGCTGCTGTAGTACCCTGCTGCCATCTATTGAGCTCCAAACTTACTACATCTGTGCATGCATTCTCTCTCTTTCGGGCTTTACCAACAATTTCATAGAATTTTCGTCCATTCTTGACGTAGCTTTCAATCCTCATCTCTCCTGAAGTTCATATTTGGCAGAAAATAGTTCCAAATTCAAAGAAATCACGAATGTAAACTGCACAATACTCTGCAACGCACGCGATTGCTGCAGTTTGACTGGTCTCCGAGGAGTCGTTCCAACAGTTGCATGCGACATGATGCGTCCAATGCACAAACCAAACCGACTCCACTGATTTCCCTTTAACGTGTCAATGCAGTGACGCGTGCAGCAGTTGCTTGCGATCATTGCATGCAATCATCGCACAAACGAAACTGCACCTTAAGTAATACGTTTTTCAAATGCAACAGGAGTTCAAGTCTTAAATTAAACATGTCCGACACCATACCCGATCTGCACTGTTGAAACCATGCATGATATATCCGGAGCCTTTTGTTGTTGACACTAAATACCTTCATAACCATCCACGGAGTGAAGTGAAAAACAGATAAGCATATCTCCTAGTCTTCTAACGTCCTACATTCATGCTATTTGAACAAGGCAAATCTTTTACGCTGATGAACCTTAATTAGGACAGAATCGCGTATTTGGGGGTCTGCTAGTCCAACCCATACTTTCGAGCGTGCGATGCATGCTTATGCTAGACGTTTTCTGGAGTTGCTCGTGTTATATCAAGTTGCCATTTGTTCAACAGTGCTGCGTCTTTTGGCAGCACGAGTCGTATTGGATGCTCATCTCAAAACAACAACCTTTTGCTATCCTCTGCTGTTTCGTCGGTGTTTCATTCTTTAGCCATTTTGATGCCAGACCTGGTACATTTCAACTACACAGGATCTCGAACAGTCCAAAAGTACAGCCGTTTATGAGATCGAGAAACCGTGAGATTCATACTCCCACAATCTATTCTGTGTTGAAGTGTGATAATTCCTTCCTTTCACCTGACCCCTTATCTTCGCTACACAGGGTGGCGAACAACGCACTGTCGAAACTCACGTGGTCAGCATCGGACTCATTTTAATAGGGGTGATCATAATCCATTGATTTCTCAGTATCTATAAATCATGTGTATACGTCGATTTTACTTTACCTTTACCTAAGTGGCCCGGAGTATTTGCAGTCTTCGCTCATTTTCTTTTCTTTGATGCGGGCTACACATTAGAACACACTAAAGAAAATACGAATATCTTGAGTTACATAACCATCCGTTCGTTAAACAGAAGAAAATGTCTGAATCCAAATGCAAAAGAGGACTGGAAGAACCTAAAATACGGTTAAGAAAAGGCAATGGGTTGTATTACTCTGAGAAATTGGTAGAGCTGATTATTTAGCACTTCTTGCTACTAGAAATTAATTCGATCTGCACAGAAGTTGGTACATTTTGAAGAAAAGTAGCGCACAGTTTATTTACTTTTGTTTATTATTTGTTTACAAAACGTAATATGATTTTGTGTATTCTAAAGGCCTTGCAGTGCAGGTGCTTGCAGTTTTTATTATTTTTTTTATTGCATGGGAACTAATGTGTGCCTTGCTTTTTTTTTTCCTTCTTGTTTTGTTACGTCTTTGGTTTCTACACTACAGCCAGCGGCAGAACAACAAAGATTAGATGATGCTATAGGATTTCTCAGAGATCACGCACAGGTAATTGTTTTTGTCAAGTCTTACTTGATTTGACTAATGCTCAACCATCGTAATTTTCAGCAGGTACTTTCAGTCTCGTCGTTTGAAATGATGTGATGTCAGGTTAGATGGGTTACAGGTGTAAATGAGTATCCATTAGATGTAGTACATTTTCGTACAAGCAAGCTGAAAACATGTGGTGATACACTGTTGTGGTATTGAAATATAGCACAGAGTTCTAATGCAATACATTCGCACAAGTGCAAATAAGAATAGGAACAAATCTTTTTAATTTTTCCGCTTGAAAGTAACAGGTAAAATCTGTACCTCGGTTTCCATAGATTCGAGGACAAAGTACAGTGTCCTTACTTTCTAGAACCCGACCACAGATGTCTACCAATATTCAAAATATGTATGTGGATACACGCGTTGATTGATATATTTATGCCATTGCTCCCTCGCTGAAACTCTGTTGCCAAATTTCTACTCTTTAAAATTAGAATTTATGAGTTTTAAAATTTATACAGAAAAGTCCAGGTCGAAGGCCAGAAAAAGAATTAGCAGCAAAGAAAAATAAAATGTGTTAATTGGCCACGCGACAAAAATAAATAAATATGGCGAGACATAGATTCATGCCGTACTGGTAGACGTTGGGGAAAGCGCATCTAAGTCTCTCTGATATGCTACACAGTTCGTGCTGTGGGAAGTAGTGTGGTATAAAGATGACATGTTCAGTCTGAGCTATAAAGATGATTTTTCAACATGTCAAAATCAAGTTTTACAAATGGTAATGGCTGGTCTCGAATTGCACAGAAACAAAAGTGTTTTCACTCAGTCCTTGTGATCACGGTCGCTGACTTCGAATAAGCACTGGTGAGGCATTACGAGCTCCATTGACACCGGCCATTCGATTCAGTTCCTACGGTTTTTTTTAGTTCCACAGGCGAATGCCGAGATGGTACGATACTTCCCCATTCACTGACCTAACAGCTATAACAAAGTTTAAGACGGATCGGTCTGTAGCCCTAAAGCGTTGTAAAGGCCAGAAATGTTCGGTAAGGTATTCAATTTCTAAGAGCGTTTCCCTTAAATGACTTAACGTCTGAAAATGGTTCACCTGTTTCTGATCGATGAAGTGCATTTCTGTTCCTTTGAAATAACCAGATCATTTCATAAACGATCCCCAAAACTCTCTGATTCTGGCGTTTGAAACTATCGAAGGAATGTAATACTTGATAGGATTGACATTTAGGTGTTGGACTACAACGCAAAGTAAATTGTACTACAATGTGGTTCAAGCAGACATTTTATGGCATTGTCAGAAGCATTTCAGTGCCGTTTCAAGAATATTACGTACTTAACGTTCTCTTCGTTGGCACAATGGTCATATATATTTCGTCAAGGCATGGAAGCAGTTGTGTGTTATTTAATTTATACTTTCAAAGGAGGAAGTATGCATAAAATAACTGAATACACTTTAAAAGTATTCGAGAATTGTTTTATTTTTAACAGTTCCTTAATTATTTTGTGCGTTTTCACGTTTAAAAGAATTGTCTATGAATGTATTTTACGCTTTAAATATTTCAGGCATTTTGTAAATTTCAGATAAACAGCTTGCCTGTACGAAGTGAATTATTTTGTGCTTAATATGTATATTATGATGCTTAGAATGAAGCAATTGAGGCGATAGAGGGGGCGAATAAAGCCTGTGCTAAACTTTTCGTCAAGAACTAATAGAATACCGAAATGACGCTTTTCGGTTTGTTAAGGCGGAGTTTATACTTACGCGTTTTGTTGCAAAGAGTACCCACTCCGCTCCCTGTGCGCACCGGCTTTGATTCATGGAAATGCGTGGATCGAAGTAAAGTGTAAACTCCCGTTAATATTTAAAGCAATGAAGGTCACTTGATTTAATTATATAAATACTAATAGCGTTAAAAGGTTTCTTCAAGAGCTTTGTTACTTCCTTGGATGCCTCGATTGTATCTACAACCAAACAGAAATGAGCTTTAATCATCATAGAAACAGGTGATGAATACTTGCATGGGTGCAGTTTATTCTGTACTGTTCTTTCGCAGTCGTGACAACCTTTGAAATTTGGAATGGTCTTGCAGGTAACATGTATGAAAAGGTTGATAACGCAAATTGTAGTAGTTTGTTGTACAAGATTACATTATCTTCGTGTGTTTTAACTGTAACAAAAATGTATTCAAGCCTACCTTCGAATTTGAAAAGTAAAATAAAATTTATAAACAATATTAATAGTGAATAAGG
>JAGDQP010037489.1:0-18600 GCA_022664845.1 Lepisma saccharinum | reverse complement strand
TTATATATATATATATAAAGAAACCGAGGTTTCAGAGTTATGATTCTAGATCAGAAATTGAAGACTTGAAGTATACAGAGTTATTTAAAAAGTGAACAATTTCAACATATTATTATTCGGAATGTGTAACACGAGGCTACAATTTGTGTGAACATGTGTAAAGCAACTGTGGAAATTTACCTGATAAACTTACAATTGCTCAGTGTGAACTTCCTTGATCATTGTGCAAATGTCAATGCGATATTCAAGTTCCTGCAGCACGAGGTGAAGCATATGGCAGATTTTCATGCAGAGAAAGTGTGTAAACGAGGTCTTTCACAACACAAGGACAAGTCGTGGTACCTAGGAGGCCAATCCAAAATTTATCTCCAGTTCCTCTTTAGAAACAGAAGCAGTTGAAACGTTTTTTTTTTTCTTTACAAATGCAACCGGTTATCTTGATCAAAATCTGCGGATCTATCTTTGTAGGATTCTTTACTGTACTTATGCGCATGGATTTTATTTATGGCCTTTTGACATCTCAGGGCATGGGAAAGAATATTGGAAGGTAGTCGGTCAGCGCAATTCGGTGGCAGGTTTGTAGGTACCATTCCGCCATTTGCATAGTGTGACAGGAAAAACCGCAATATCTTAATTTACTTAAAACAGGCTGACAAGGCTATCGCACTTAACTTTAAAGAAAAAAAAAAAGCACAGCAAGCGTAACAGTTCATAAAAAGCAGTAGAAGGCCAAGAGATCCTTTCTACGTCATCCGCCAACCACTTCCCAGAATTCATTTATTTTTCAAAACTATAACCAATCACAGTCCTTCGCTCACAGGCTAGTTAACTATACCGCTATCACAAGCTTGTAATCGGAAACAACATAAGAAAATTTAATCGAGGCACAAGAGGAAGAATTACCGAGAAAATCAAGCGGCTGTTAGGAAAGAAGGGAAGAGGAGTGAGAAACAAGAAGAAGAACAAAGGGACTCTCAAGGGAGAAGAACAAAGAGGAATGGTGTACAATGTTCCGTGTATGTAGGAGAGACGAAAAAGAAATTACAGGAGAGGCTTAAACAACACAAGGATGACGTCAGACTAAAAAGAGACATAAATGCTATTTACAAACATGTACAGGAAGGGGCGGAGATACTAGAACGAGGGGAAAGGATGTTGGTTAGGAAGTGGAAAGAAGCGAAGAGAATTAGGGAAACGGGAGATAAAGCGATGAACTGGAATGGTGGATTGAGCATAAATGAGCAATGGCAAGAGAAGAGCGTAGAAAGTATTCCAAGAAAAATAGGGACTGTACTACAGCCTTCCCACCCACCCCCTTTTTTGTTGTTTATTATTATTTATTTAATTCCTCTTTATTGTTTATTTATGACTCATTTATTTATCTAAAATATTTTTTGTGATTAAATTTTCTTGTTTCCTGTTACAAGCCTGTGATAGCGGTATAGTTAACTAGGGGGTGTGGCCTGTGAGCGAAGGACTGTGATTGGTTATAATTTATTTAGTTTTGCAACTTAACGAATTCTGGGACGTGATTGGCGGATGACGTAGAAAGGATCTCTTGGCCTTCTGCTGCTTTTTATGAATTGTTAGTGTTTCGACTGAGGAAGATGTTGCTAGAACACTGAAACTGTGACTGACAGTGGAATTCTATGATCCACTGGCTACTGTACTGCTTTAAGGGCCCAGTTTCAAGCCCACTTGCGTTGTATTGTGATTAGGGTGAGTAGCCAATTGGAACACCTGGTGTAGTTTTATTACGTGTTGTAACACGTGTTTCAATTGGCTATTCACCCAAATCGCAAGCAACGCAAGTGGGCTTGAAAATGAGCCCTAAACTATCTCCACTAGCTACCATACTACAATAACGCGATCTGCCACCTAGTGGTAGAATAACGAACTAATGGGATCATTCAGGAGAAAACTTTATGGTATCTTCCTTTCATTTCATCCTAGTATAAAACACCAGCTGTGTTTAAAGTTCACATAACGTGTTGGAATCGTTTTTTCTTGAATAACCTTGTATTCAAGAAAGCAACAAAATCTTCAATACGATAAAACTTTTTTATTTTTTGGCTAATACAAATTCATATTGCACACTATTTATCAGGTGTTTTATTAATTTGAGGTTAGCTGTAACGTGAATGAATGACTATTAACGCCCTAAGCGAGCGGGACGACCCACAATATTTGTTAAAGTGGACTCCGAACGTTCGCTGCTTTGTAACCAAAAGGTTTACGGTTTTGAAAATCACTGGGGCACAATAAATAAGTTGACTTGGATTAAGGCTCTCGAGGGGTTAGGATTCTTTAAGGGTGGAAGATTAATGCCATTTTCTAAAAACTCTTTACTCCAATGATAATAAAGATCTTGCGGTGGCCGAAAGGTTTGAGTGCTCGCTTTCTGTGCGCATGGTCCGGGTTCAAATTCCACCGGGGTCCACTGAATGGAGTGGTTCCGAGCTCACTTTACCAAAAACTG
Organism: Lepisma saccharinum; assembly: GCA_022664845.1. Taxonomy (NCBI): domain Eukaryota; kingdom Metazoa; phylum Arthropoda; class Insecta; order Zygentoma; family Lepismatidae; genus Lepisma; species Lepisma saccharinum. Next base: position 16,121 of record JAGDQP010037489.1, on the reverse strand, counting down.
TAGGTCCCGTCCTTAGAAACGAACCAGCTCGTTTAGGACATTAATACAACTCACCCACTCCAATGATAAAACCTATCTCGAAATTAGGAGCAAACTACTCAAATTTTAACGGTAGTCCAACCCTCAGAAATTAATCTTTTTGATTTGGATTTCCTTATCATACTTATTCTGCAAAGCGCGAATGTAGCTTATTAATCTGGTCAAAACAGACATTCGAAATAGTTTCCTTGTAACTACCGTTGGCGACTTACTTATATTTAAGATGTATTGTCCCAACCTTGAAGCTTTCTAGTGCTGCAAATGCAATGAGTTTGTGGGAGAGAGATATTACTATGGGACACATTAGGATACCCAAACTTGAAATATAGCTTCCAGTGTGTACTACTAATACTTGTAAACACATTAAGCCTAATTTGAAATGGAAGGTTTTGGCTTCGTCGTAATAAGGGAATTCTTAACAATAAAGATAACATATTTAGTATTACTTTTTTAAAGCAATACTGTCACTTCGTTACATCTAATACTGGTATAAAATTTATTACAAATAAACCGGACATATAGACCAATGTGTGGTACTATCATACTCATCACGATTTATCAAAATATTTTGCTTACCGCTTTATTTTAGAGAGGGCACGCTGATGTGATTCGTATATTAATTAGCAGGTATGTCTTTTGTAAACATTAAGTGGTAATTATGCTCCTGCCTAATACAATTATTTCTTTTGCAACCTCGAAAAAAATGGCGACCAATAAACACTTTCGAATTACTTACACTGCCTGTAACATTTCTGTTGTTTGCTAGCTCAAAAGACGAAAGGCTCTACTTATCACCCTATACGATACGTGTGAGTGATCTTTTGTACATTATATATATATATACATATTTTTCCTACTGGGTACCTACCACCAAATATCGTATCAACCGGAGATAAGCCGCAAGGTATTCTTCTAAGTCATCCAATGGCGAAGATTTCCTTACCCTGGGGTCACCTGAGTGGCTTTTATGCCGCACAAACTTTCACGGTGCGGTTTAACTTCACATTAGCTTGTGTAGCCCGGGCAGGGCATTACAAGTGCTTTTCAACGTCGTCTCACTTCCAGAAGCATCTAGGGTTTTAATTGTTAATACATTTACACTATTTTCTTATGACGAAATTAAAATTTCAATAAGATATCTACTATGTTTTATTATTTTAATTTTATGACCTTTATCGCATCTGTGACCGAAGCCCATCTCACGTCGGAGGAAAGACCTCTCGGCGAGCACTTTTTTCGTGAGCAATGATAAGAAGGATAATGGAAAGGGCCTATATTCCAGGTACCATTCCCGCATACGCCTGGTTGGGACTGAGAAAAACCCTAGGATTACTGTCAGGATGACCGCCGTGAGCGTGACTCGAACCCACGTCGGCTACCCAGTGTAGATAACTACTAGGTATGGCCTGTAAAAAAAAAGTTTGTTTTGTAATTGCATATTTCTATTTTTCTGTATTGTAATGCTGCATACTATGGGTATTCTTTCCGCAAATTCTTGAAGACAATCCAGCTCATTTTCGCGAGCAACAAGATTTTCTTTTCTTAATTCAAAATCTCATTTCCAAGTACCTATATGGACTAAGAATCGGGGGGCCCGGGTTCAAATCCCGGCCAGGACACTGGAGACTTTTCTCTGTGTTCCCGTGCCTGGCGCTCTGAGGTGCACTCAGCCTCCTATCAAATTGAGTACCAGAGTGTCCTTTGTATTCCTGGGCACCTTGGGGAAGGTAAAGGCGGTCGAGCGTCGGACTGACCATCCCACCTCATTTCGTACCGTAGGTCAAGAAAATGTTGAGCGCTACCTCCACATTCCCCATGCACCGTTCACGGCGCGTGCGTATCGCACAGGGGATAGCTTAACGTTATATGGACAAGAGTTTTCTTCAAATAAAACAAACTAACTTAATCGATAATCAGGTTCTTAGTAACTGACTCACTTAGCAACATGACAACCGCGCCTACGAAACTAGAATTGGACAACAGCTGATAGAGCAACGACGCATATTTTCACTTTCAATTACTTTTGACTTCTTCGTTGTCACCAAATCAACCATTTTTCATAACAACATGTGTCTTCAATTTTGAAGAGCCAAAGAACCCAATGTAACGTGTATTGGATAATTTAAATTTTGACTTCGATGGCACAATGGTAAAGCGACTTTCTTTCTATGACAACACATTCCTCATATCACGCACATACATTAACTAAACTTGATTTGAGGGTAAAAATAAACAAAATTCTGTTCCAGTTTTCTTCTTTTAAAAATATTTAATTGCAACTATCCATTGCCGTGTCGATCAACAACATTGGCAGATAATCTTTTCTTTGACATAAGCTTATATATTTTGACATTATCACAAAAAAATCTTACAAAATATACACTTATATCAACAATACAGGGAAAAACATTTGCAGTAATAATAACACACTTTACCACTGAGACTTGATAATAAATACGATTCAAGGACACAACATGGGCTTACGTACAATTTTGATTGGATATTATATTCCAAATTTAAATTAATTTTATCACCAGTCTACATCAATGTAGTGGAACTTGGGTTACCAGACAGAAAAATCAAGAAAAGCGACAAGGAAGGACATGGAAACTATTTATATAAACATATCGCCACCTTGGAACCGTCCACTTTTTTGGCAAAATGGAGTTAACAGTGCAATCAAAGACCTTGTACTGAAGGGCATCAAACCCCAAAATAATATTTCACAAAACGACCTCCAAGTGGCTAGAAATGCTAGAAATTAAATGAATTTATATAGACTTTAAAACTTTTTATTTTCTTCTCCTAAGTAGCTGAACTGGACATAGTACCTTCTGGTTCCAAACTGACGATATAACAATGTACATTATGATAACGCTCGAATTTCCTTTCACTCGTAAACGTCATTAGTGTGAATTTTAGCCGTGATTTGGACCGAAACTCGCATCTCCCATTTTTCGCTGGGATTTTCTGATCCCTGGACTGCCCCCCAAGTACAGCCAATTTTCTGTGATTGCTTCGCTCCTCGGTTGAACCAGTTATTCATTCCTAGTAAGGGAAGCAAAGGACTTCACTACATAAGGATTTTTTTATTCAAGAGTCTTTTCTACAAATCGTGCAGTATGGAAGAATTAATGTTATTTTCCAAGCATACTAAGACCTTTTGAATTCAATTGAATATGATCTTTAAGCATCTGTAATTTAGACCGAAGATACTTTGAAATATATATATAAAGGTGGATGCCCCGATCTTTTGGTGGTAATGGTGAGAACAACCAACCAGAAACTGGGAGATGTGGATTCGAGTCTCGGTGTATTTTTCAACATTACTATTAATGCTTGTTATGTAGAGGTGGAAATGCTACAATACTGTAAAACGTTAGCTTAGGTTGATAACATAAAATGAGTTTATGGGCGGCAACAGCAATTAGGTTAGGTTGAGTTGAACGATGAAATATGCACGCGTATATCTTCCTGTAATTATTGTGTTTCGGATAAAATACATTTACATCCACCTCTAATGAACTGGGATTCTTGTAATAGAATCAGAAGTAACAACACTAGCATACTATTAACTGCAACAGATTAAAATCCATCCATATACTGATTTCCGGAGTCATTACTCTTTTATTTTTGCACTATACTAGATATACATCTTATATAACAATGCGTGTGGACTATTCGCACAGTATTCATTCTATTCTTCTATTTAATTTCACTCCATGCGATTGTGTTTCTCATTTAACCATTACGCAATGTCACTGTTTTATATTAATCAAGTAAACTGGTCGTAACTACAACAACGACCCAGATAACTGAATTAGATCAGGGATAATATATAAGGGGCAGTCAAATGAAAACCGAACACCCGCCATAAAACATTCCTCGCAAAAGTTGGCAACACTGTTGTTACGTATCGATGCTGCCATCTGTAGGGTAGGAGAAATGCATAGTGAAAACGCACAGGTCCACACAATTGTTTCGTTATTGCTCTGGAGGTGGGCGTAGTGAAAAGTGTGCTCGTCCAGCATTTGAAATGGAGGCAAGCAAAGAAGAGCAGCGGGGTGTGGTTCGTGTCTTGGTGGCCGAGGGTGCTGGAACACGCGAAATTCATCGTCGCGTGTCTGCTGTGTATGGCGAACACTGCATGTCCCTGACAAGTTTGCTTGAGTGGAAGAAGAGATTCCGCGAAGGACGCACATCACTGCAAAACGATTCGCGCCCGGGACAGACCCATCAAGCCATTACGCCTGATGTGATTGCGCGGATTGATGGTCTGATCCGGGAAAACCAACGAATCACAGAGGAAGAAATTCATCACAGATCGGCATTAGTCATGGCTCCGTGTATGTCATTATCAAAGATCACTTGCAGTTCCGAAAAATTTGCGCGCAAGGGTTCCGCATCAACTGACGGAGGAACAAAAGACTGACAGAATGACTGCATGTCTGAGTCATCTGCAGCGGTACCACGAGGAAGAGTATGCGTTTTTGTCACGACCTGAAGAAAGACATTCGTGGACGTCGGTTTAAGTCGGACGAGGAAGTGCAAGAGTGGGTGAGGTTGTGGATCCGTCAGCGACCTACCTCTTTCTACAAGACTGGAATTGATCGTCTCGTTTCCCAGTGGGATAAATGTATTAACACTTCTGGCAATTACTTTTGAATAAAACAAATTCCATTGTCACTTTGTAGCGGGTGTTCGGTTTTCATTTGACTGCCCCTCATATAAAAACAATATTGTTACTCGAATATTCCCACAATCACCATACACGAAGTCTTTGTGTAAAGGGGAAAAAATCTGACAAGTCTGCTTCTGAAAACGAGTGAAAGGCTGGGGACTGGATCTTTTAATTATATAAATAACTGTGAGTACTTATAATTTATTACAACACTTAACGACGCCAGTATGTTCAGTTTTCTATTATTATTTCTTTATATTTTAGCGATAAATATTATTATTCGACTTTTTTTTTCTATCCGGACCACTGTGCGATGGTGATTTGGTAATGTGTACCATTACATGAAAATGGCGCCGTAAGGATGGGACCTACAGTATATAATAGTTCCGAACCACTGTATTTAATGATTTCCACTCCCGATCCTGAACAGCCTTTTTTTTTTCACCGAGAGAAGCCACTAATTCACTGGCAGTAGTACTTAAATAATGTTCAATTCTGTTTTCAAACGAATACTCTCCTTGTTCAGAATGTCAGGTAAGTTTCAACTGTTTCTGGACTTAACATTTCTTTGCATCGGACATTTTCTATGAATTCGTGTAGAGCAAGAGGCACATAGAATGATGGCACTCGTTTTAAAATTTTAAACTCCCCAAAAAGTACGATGGCGTTTATATGAATGTCCAAACAAACAAGCAAGATAACATGTATTTCGCGCATGTTCCCTGTTTTTCACTCACTATTGAAAGAAAGTAATCTTATTGAACACAACAGAAAAACCTTACTTCGCGTAATAACTAAGTTTCTTTTCTAGCTTCGGTAATGCAGACAGCAGTAACTGTACCTTCATGAAGACAGAATCTTCCTTCTCTGAGCTCTCCTATCGTATTTCTATTCCACACTGACCGCTCCGAACTCTCAAGTTCCACCGTTCGCTCTTTCACATTGCCAAAGCTATACAATAAAGTAACACTGGACGCTCTTCAGCAGGGAACCTATATTTAACTCTTACCTTTGTTATCGCACACCCAATTAAAGTTTTATTATCTGTGTGTCTAATTATTTCTAGTCTAAATTGTGGTTTCCAAATCAACTGATTATCCCAGTTGTATTAGGGATTTTAATCAACATCTGGTACGCAGAATTGCTTGTCTTCCACACAAATTGCGATTAAATGCTTTGTTTACCTGTTACACAATCGCAAATTGAGTGAAATAAAGAACTTCTTGTTGCTGTTTCAACTTTCATATTTCTCGGTCTAATACCTTAAACAAGTAACACAACCCAAGATTTTAAAAAGGTAAACTAATTGTGTGGAAGAACCACGTAGTTGAACACTGTCTATTGTTTCGCATGATTACAGCTTCACATGGAAAACATTTCATGCTTTCTTTCTATATAACTTTAGAAAAGATGAAATAATATATTCATTCATACATACTTCGTTACAAATACAATTAAAAGAAACTTACACGGAATATTATTACTCCAAATGTTTTGCTCAATGTTAAGAACAGTGTTTATTTCGGTTTGATCGGAACCCCTGTCTTCATTTGGGCACTTCAGAGGAAGACTGATCTAACAAGGAAGGGTCACGGTTCTCAAACACGCAAATCCTATTCACACCTAATACAACGCAAGCAACATAACGAGTTATGTAGATTACCAAAATTTAAGGTGCCAATGGTCCAGGGGGAGGGGAGCTAGGGGCTTCGGAACTTCGAATGTCACAAAAATGTATATAAAGGCAATAGTGAGGCTGTAATGGAATAACTTGAAAACGGGAAAAGTAATCAAAATAAAACTTGCACAACATATAACTGACCACAAGTAGTAACAAAAACCATAAGCAGTGTTTACCATCTAGGAAGCAGAGTTGCCAACGCAGAACAAAGTTACAATTTTTTTTAAATAGTATTATATACCAATTAATGCACGGTGGAAAAGTACTGGCAACAGAAAAAAATAGTACAAGTTGTTTGCACAGTGTTGCAAACTATGGAAGATATATTACACCATCACGAAGATTGCAACACTATGGTCCCAGCGTTCACAATGTTCTTTTGTTTGTTACTAGTGCCTTTTAAATATATCTTACTTGACACGCGGTTCCATTCAGTGGTGACAATGCTTTCACTATTCCCCAACCCTCTGCAGTATACGTGCTGATTAGCGTTTTTACTGTTATTCCAGATACCAGCAAATTGGCCTCTCTCTCCACATATATTTTTTAACCCGACAACTTTTAGCTCATATATCTTCCATAGTTTGCAACACTGTGCAACCAACTTGAACTATTTTCTTTTCTATTGCCAGTACTTTTCCACCGTGCATTAATTGGTATATAATACTATTTAAAAAATTGTAACTTTGTTTTGCGTTGGCAACACTGCTTATGGTTTTTGTTACTACTTGTGGTCAGTTATATGTTGTGCAAGTTTTATTTTGATCACTTTTCCCGATTTCAAGATATTCCATTGCAACCTCACTACTGCCTTTATGTACATGTTTGTGACATTCGAAGCTCCGAAGCCCCTAGCTCCCCTCCCCCTGGACCATGGCACCTTAAATTTTGGTAATCTACATATCTCGTTATGTTGCTTGCGATGTATTAAGTGTGAATAGGATTTGTGTGTTTGAGAACCGTGACCCTTCGTTGTAAGTCCACTTTTTTGTTGTTGAAAATAAGTTTTATATATATGATTGCTTTTTATTGTTGACAAGTGACCTTTGTCTGGCGCCCTTCTTAACCGTGTAGCCCTATAAATTCCGTCCACCGCAGCAGTGTTAAAGTTCATTTTCGAATAAGTTAATAAAACGGACATAGACCTGTCTTACTCTATAGTTCCTATGTCACGATTTTTTAATTTTATTTTTTAAAGAATCCGATCATTTTATAATGCCTCTTACTGTAAACAATGATGCAGTTTAAACACATTGATTTAAACTTTGCACTGAACTTGGTCCATAATTTACTCGCGTAAGATTAAACGATCTCTTGTTTCACTTTAGTAAAATTACTGCTTCGTTTACATCATAGCTTACCATTCTAGACAAATCCATGTAAAATATCAATTAGGAAAATCTCCACACACTGAACATAGTGATACTTTTACTAGGAAATAGGAAAAAAAAAACAGCATAATAAATTACTATGACTCATAACTAATACAATATTCGTCAAATAAAATATTACCAAGAGGAAGGTCATAAGCATTTGGGTATGGAACCTTACTTAAAACTTGATCAAAAAATAGAAGTCCATTCTCGTGATATCTGAAATGTAAATACTATTCTTTGAACATAATCTTACAAATAAATGTTTTTTTAAATATTAACTGACTGTTTTAACACGTTCACACTACTTAAAAAAACAGCTACATGTACTAAATATTCTACATTCGTTAAGAATTCACTGACACTATACCCAACCTTCTACTCTGAACAGATGCTTTTCCATATCGGTTTTGGGCTTCACGTATAAAAGCACCTTCCATCTTTTTTATTACTTCATTAAAAAATATATGCGCTATGTGTGAATGTAACGCAGATCGAAATTCGAAAGACACATGGAAGTCTATAATACACGTTCTAGGATTCTTCTTTAATCCAGGACTGAACTGCCACAGTGTAAGCAAATAATTGAACAGCCTTCCATCTTTACACTCTGCTCTCACAAGACGAGGTTTAGCTAGCGTTATGTGCGAAGTGTATCTTTCATGAATTGGGGGAAATCCGATTATAAGATCTGCTTTCATAAGCTGTGGAGTTCTTAATGTAACTACTGACTTCGTACACCAGGGAAGAAAATCGTCGTAATGATCGACGTCAGATACGACATCATACATTTGTTCCATTGAATATCTGAAATTAGGAAACAAAAAATAAGAATATATTTACGATTTTCAGGAATGCTAAAACACAATACAGGCCCGTAATATCATTAATTCTTAACCCTAGAATTTCAAGTCACTTTTGCTACCAATAATTACTCACATACTAAAATTTCATCATATATTTTTACGAATTCATAAATAGGTAAATTTACCAACAATACCCAAACAGATAAAAAGACACAATTTTATTTAATTTTATCCCTGCTCATATATTCAAAACGAAAAGTCTTTGAAAAGCACACAAACCTACTGAACTGCTCACAATTCAATCTGCCTTTTCACACCAAAATATCCTTTCATGCAAGGTAATTCATTGAATTGATCGAACAATGTAGCTCGACAGAAGCGTCATCGTCTCGAGATTCAAGGTTCTGTGCTCGACTGAAGCTTTAAGGGAATCTACGATTAAAGACAGAGCCGCTGCCTTTTCCAGCCCTTGAGCAGCGACACGAAACTCATAGCTGGAAGCCTGAACTTGATACGAATCTCGTAAGCACTCGACGAACAAAGTACCTCGTTACTAGTATCCTGATTCGTTTTCATAATGACGGCTTCACAGAAAGTAAGTTTCCCTAGGTCCGTCTACAGTAGGGAAAGATTTATTTGGGCAGATGAAGCAATTGTTGAGATATTTTTCAACATATTAACCACCGAAACTGAGACATTTATCATACCGTGGGATCAACCTTATTATTCCTGTGTCCTACAAGTCTGTCGCCTCAGATCGGAACCAGTGTGATAATTTCGTGACAATAAGAAGCTGAAAATCTGCGCGGAAATGGCTATTGAGTTCCGTAATCGCGAAGCGACGGATCTCCACACGTTTGTCCGTAACGACGGATGACAACCCACTGTGCTCCTTATTATGTACATTTTGCCGACCTTTTGAAAATTGGCTGCACCAGCGACGCACCACTGCTTGTTCATGACGTCCGGCTCATACACCTAACGATGAATTTCGATCAGCATTATGCTCTATGAGTTCAAAAGCTTTTATCTCGCAGTCGGTGGGAGATGGAATAAGAGTCGCCCTCTTCAGCCGCTACAACGATGCGTGTGAGCAGCCGGGAAGTGCAACTTGGCGCATATGATTGCCTAATCATGAATCTGTCAAAAACGCGCATTAGTTTTTCGCAGCTGCTATCTGTTGGCCGTGAGGGAAACTTACTTTCTGGACGGCCCTCGTATTGCGAATACACCATTTTTATATTTTACTGCTCAGAGACAACAAATCCTTTTTATGCTGTAAATTTACCTTTAATTGCCCTTCCGGCTTTCCTTTGTGTTAGCGGTAACTATAAGGTTAGAAAAGGGGTTACTTAGGTATCAGAAAGGAACATATTTTCTCTCTCTCTATCTCTCACACAAAATAAAAAAAAAAATGTTGCCATCGTTTTAACGAAGGCGTGTTCACATAATAGAAGACACGGACATAGAGGATTGGTGCTAGAGAGCTGCCATGTTTTGAACTGAAGCCAGGCTGCTGAATGGCCTGGTCATGCAAGCGAGAAAATAGCTAAAGAGGCCGGAAAAAAACACTAAATGCCGAAGAAAGTGGGGTACAGGTAACTAGGTGTCGGTGAAAGGCTTCCTAAATGAGTAAGCGGGTAAAGAACAGCGGAGGGGGTATTAATATTAATAAGAAGAAGAAGTGGTCATTCTGGTATTACGTAAGCACTCAAAGAAGGGGTTCAAAGTTTGATTACAATGGGGATGGGGTCTCTGAGCAATGCTTATGTAAGACAAACAAGTACGCGAAATAGTATGCTACAATGTGCTCGGCAATTTCCGGCATTTTTGGTGCAGGTAATTTTGATAAAACGTAACACAATAAAAGAAGTATCATATATTCCCAAATCATTGTTTGCATCTGTTAATTAACTTACAATTATTAAATTAAGAAATAATAAAACTATTAAAAGCTTAATGTAATTTTGACTGCTTTTACTTGTCATTTAGTGACATTTGTTAATGATTCAATATCTATTGGCTTTAAAACATATTAGTGTAAATTTAAAGATTAATTTAGACTACGAAATAATGATAAGAAATTTGACAAGTCTTACGAAAGTACAAGAGGAAGGCCATCTGCTTATTTCTGTTTACAAAGGAGTAGGGGGTCTCAAACGACAAAATGTGCTTTCTACATAATAGCAATTGTAATAATAATAATATGAAAGAGGAAGTAAAACAATAAAAATAAACCGAAGAAAAAAATATAAAAACTGAAGGAATGAGCATGAAAGCACTCGGGTGCATGCAGTCATGGCTGGCGGAGAGTACAGACATGTACGTCTGCTTCCTTCTCTTTCTAACTGTGGCAGGTTAATCAGGAGTAAAGAATTTTCAAGTGCTAACACGGAATGTTTCATCAAAGATGCGGCCATGATGTAAAGTGTGTTCTGCTCTGAAGAGATAACGAATTTTTAGAAGCCAGAAGACTGCTCATTTCGAATACATTTTTCAAGAAACCTTAGAGGAAGTGGACATGGAAAGGTCTAAACAGAGCTGAAAAAAAAATAGATTCTGTCCTATCAAATAATAGGGAAATTCCTCAAGACGTGTCTGTTCTGAACAGTTTCAAAATTTCCAGAAGAAACAGATTCAGCGTCTTAGAAGTGTTAGACGATATCAATAGGAGAAAGAAAATACTGACTGAGATAATAAAAGAAACAGCCAAGGAAATAGTAGGCATCAAAAAGGAAAGAGAGAGCAAAATCTCATAAGAAATTAAACTTTTCATGAAGATAGATAATGAAAAAAAGAGGAAAACAGCATGAAGAGAACTGACTACATAGAAATAAATAAAACGTTAAGGAAGGAAAAAGAGAGTATGTATGAAGATACAATGAAAATCTTGTTAGGAATACAACCGAGGAAAGCAAGCGCCTCAAGAAAACCATGATAGGAAAAAATAAATAACGGCGGTTAAAAAATTTAATAGGACCGTAACCAGAATAACGAGGAAATTATAACAATATTTGAAAATTTATATAGAGAATTGTACAACTCCGATGAAGAGCTAAGAAAAGAATAGAGAAGAAAATGGATATCCCAGACATAATGGAAAAAATGGGATGAAGTACTTACAGGGGTGAAGAAGTGAAAATCGCCAATACACTCACAGAGGAGATGTTTAAATTGGGAGATGAAAAGATGACAGATGAACACGCCAAATTATTCTCAATGTGCCTCAGAAAAAGAGAAATACCCTTAAATTGGAATAATACTATTATTATTTCGCTGCACAAGAAAGGGGAGAGAGGTGTCGAGACCTACAGACCAATAGTTTATCGTTAGATCTATATAAAATGTTCACTAAACTTATTTTGAAGCGTTTTGAATAAGACTTCGATTTTAACCATGGTTTCATATCGTTGTGATTTAGCATAATGTACCACATACAAATTTTGAAAGAGGTTATGGAAAGGACTAATGAATATGAACTTCCACTTTATCAAGGGCTTATTGATTTTGAAAAAGTCTTCAATTCTGTGTCCTTGGCTGAAGTAGTTAACGAAACATTTGCTCGACTGTCACATCTGCCATTGGACTACAGCAAGAGAGTGGAAAATTCAAAGTTAGAAAAGGGGTAAAGAAAGAAGATTCGTCCAAAATTATTGTCTGCGGTCCTGGAGGAACTGTTCTAAAATTTAAACTGGGATGAAGTTGGAATAAAAATTAATGGCGAATACTTTGATCGCCTACGATTAGCTGATGACGTAATCCTGTTTGTTTGAAATGCAGAATTATAAACTAAAACGGTAGAGCTGAGTAATGAGACTTCGAAAATAGGACTTAAATTCATTCTAAGTTTAACAAAAGTAATGTACAATATACATGCTGAAAAGAAAGAAAAAAATCACAGAGAGACGATCGGCATACTTTATGAGTATGTTTACCTAGGGCAGCTGAAAACATCGAATGCCAAGATGACTAATGAAATAAATAGATGATGTAAAATGACATGAAGTTCATTTCGAAAACTAAACTTTATTTCCAAAAACGAGCTACCAATGTTACCGTTACACAAAGAATAATGCCCAATAGGAATAAATAGAAGGGACATAAAGACAAATGAATGGATTCGCTCCCAAAGGAAGAATATGATGAAGTGGACATGGGTCGGTCTCGTAACTAGACGAAATATGTACTTTAACTCTTCGTACTAATTTACATTGTTTCCATACACGTACCCGACTAATTTCTTTGCATTATACTCTTTCTTCTTTGATACTCCCGGGAGAGAGATGAAGTTGCGACACTGGGTGGCCACAATAGTCGCCGTCGCTGAGCAGAGACAGTTTACTGCAGTCAATGACTGGTCAGCAGCTACTTTATAAAATGCCAAAGCCATCCTGAAAAAGCAAAAAAAGTTTTACGTAACTCCTGCTGAGTATTTTTGTCGTGCTGTGTAGATATAATAATACATTGAAAAGCTATAGTGAAGTAAACACAATATGGATAGATTCATACCAAAACGTACTGTCATTTCTTGGAAAGCGTTCCGTAATGTGATAGGAAGTGGTATATCCACCATTCGAATGCACACTAATTCAGCACATTTGTTGGTCTGATAATTGAAGAGCTGTACTGGTCTTTTTACGAGTTTTTTTTTTTTTTTTTTTTTTTTTGTTATATATCTTTTATTTTGTTTTATCTCTTACAATTGGTTCATCCTCAAGAGACGTTATGCGTTGGATTTGAAATTTGCCATTGTTGTTGTTCATGCACTGTTGCTTCTTTTAGAACTGTCTCTAAATAAGCACTGTTTTGTGCAACACCTCCGTCTCTCGGAAATAAATGGGTTCTCCACATATGTACCCAAGTTCTGCTACAGCTTATTCCTCCGTATTACTCTTAACAATGTAGCTGATGCTTTTTAGTTCTAGTTTCGATGGCTCTTCCTGTCTGACCGATAGACAATTTCCTACAATTACAGTTGAGTGTGACACACTTGGAACTCCGTATAAGAGAGGAGCTACTCTTTGACAGGTCGTAGTTTGCTTTTCACCGCTGGTCTATGTATGGGTCTAACTCCATACGTTTTTCCCTATTCGGTTACTAATAGTGCTTACATACGGTTTCTTTTTCTTCTCTGATTGTTACGCTTCTCTTTGTCTTTTCTGTTTTTGATCAATCCGTTGTATTGTTATTTCCATCTCTTTTATGCCGTACACATTTCTAAGCAGGGTGTTTCTAACATGCGAGATATCTTTTCTCAAATATTCCCTGTCAGAAATCTTGAAGAACCATACTAGAAACAAACAGCTTGTTTCTGAGTAGAGTGGTGATGGTATTCCACATTTAAGTAGAGATTTATGTGCCTTCTATAAACCATATGCTTAAACCTCCAATCCTTGTCCATTAGAATATCTAAGAGCGGTAGTTCACCGTCTTTTTCGGTCTCCATTCTAAACTGTATATTTGGATGGATCTTATCGAGATGTTGTATAAAAGTTTCTGACCTCTCCGCACCGTGCTGCCATGTGGCGAACGTATCATCTACACCAACACTTAGGATGAAGGACAGCAGGTTCCCATTCCTTTTGTTCAAAATATTCCACATAAAAACTTGCTATTACAGGCGATAGTGGTGAACCCATTGCCACTCCGTGTATCTGTTCCTAAAAATCGCCCTCAAGTAGAAATCGCCCTCAAATACGTTGCTGTGTTGATTTTTTTCTCAGTAGTTCGAGTGTGTCCTTCAATGGCAAATGGTAAATAACGAACATACATCAAAGCTGACCAGTATATCATTACTCTCAACACATATCTTAAGGTGTTCGCACTAGCTCACATGATGAATTGTTCCCCTATATATGGCTTTAGCAATCCCGACATTGAGCCAAAGAATAGTCGGAGGAGCAATTGCACTAACTAATGATCCTCTGCTCTCCTTCAACTTCGATGTTGACATGGATATGAAGATGATACATTCGCCATATGGCAGAACGTAGCGGAGAGGTCTTTTTACATCTCCATAAGATCCATCCAAATATACAGTTTAGAATGCAGACTAAAAACGACGGTGAACTACCATTCTTAGATATTCTAATTTACAAGGATCGGAAGTTTGAGCGTAAGGTTTACAGAAGGCCAACGCACGTAGATCTCTACTTAAAAGTGAAATCCTATAACCACCCTACACAGACACACCTGTTATTTCTAGTCTGATTTATCGTGCTTTCAAGATCTCTGAAAGGGAATATTTGAGAATAGAAATCTCACACGTTAGAAACGCCCTACTTAAAAATGAGTACGACAAACAGAAAACGAATTCATCACTAACAGGAAAGTTTCCAGAAAGACAAGAAAAATAATGATCAGGAAAGAAAAGGTCTTGCCGTGTGTCAGCACTATTAGTAACCGAATAGAGAGAGTACTAAAAAGTATAGAATCAGAACCATATATATAGATCACGGCGAAAACCAAAAGCAACTACGACCTGTAAAAAGTGACCTATATAGAGTTCCAGGTGGGCACAAAATCAACTGTAACTGTGGGACATAGTCTATCGGTCAGACAACAAGAACAATCGAAACTAGAATTTAAAAGCATCAGCTGTATTGTAATGAGAGTAATGTTGGACAAAAGCAGTGATTATTTAGACAATTATAAAAGAAGCAATTATACAATAAAGCATGAACAAAACGTCAGCAAAGATGGCACTTATAACTTAAATCAAATTTGAACAGCAACAATCGCAAATTTCAAATCCAATTAATTCATAAAGTCTCTCTGTGGATGTCGACAGAGCAAATGTGAGACATAATAAGTAATCACGGATACATGACATAAAATACGAAATTTCACTAACTGAAGATCTAATTTGTTTTCTTAACCAGCCTGTTTCTTTTTCCTTTTTTTGTTTGTTTTGTTTTGTTTCTAACTGATGCCAAAGTTAAAACTGAATTCAAAGGTTAAATATATTCATAGTGTCCACACTTATAATACGATTATAAGCGTATACATCAGGAACCAGTTGCTGAAATATTAATATTTTCCCTTAACGTTTTCGAAGTACACACAGAACGGTACCTACCCAGCCACCGTAGCTCAGCGGTAGAGTGTTGGTGTAGCATTAGGGAGGTCGTGGGTTCGATCCCAGCGGCCGACTATCCTGACTCAGGTTTTTCCTCAGTCACACCAGGCAAATACCCGGATGGCACCTTCAATATAGGCCCTGGCCGACTCCTTCCCCAATCCTTTCCCCTTCCCTATGACTCAAGTGCATAAATAAAATTCAAATGACATTGCGCACGATCCAATGGCCGCAATAGGTAACTATGTGCCAAGCGACTGTGGCCGCGGGTGAGTCCCGTATCGTTATTTTTTGTCACTACCTCTCCGTGCCGAAAGCGTGCAATTTGCGCGCCTGTTGCTTTGTGGTCACAGACGTTTGTCAGGTTTCCTCTCCGGAATCAAACCCTGATTCCCCGTTATTTAAAACCAAAACGATGAAAGAAACAGTACTCGTATTAGAGCAAATCAATTACATACCGCAT